>VKKT01002236.1:176021-188062 GCA_008038995.1 Haliotis laevigata | reverse complement strand
GTAGGGACTCAATAAGGCTACCCGATTCATTGTATCATCACTATCTGGTAGGGATTCAATAAGTCTACCCGATTCATTGTATCATCACTATCTGGTAGAGATTCAATAAGCAAATGTCCATAATACTATTTTATATGTTCTGGACTGTGGAAAGGACGCTTGTATTGCCTCTATGTACAGTCAGTCAGTCCTCTATGTACATGCAGGAACACCGTGGCGACAACTGTGTAGTTGTCGAATAAATGTCTCTGGAATAACTACTGACGTGTTAAGGTATTTATTCAAGTGTACAAATTGTTCATTCTGACGTTCACTACATGTTTTCAATATTTGATTTTGACATAGTAGTTTATCGACATTCTCCAAGTGACATTGTATTATCCGATAAACGTTGACTTGTTCTGACCTTAGTAAGTCACATATACTAGTTGCATCTTGAACGCGCTGACCTGTGTTTTATATGGAGACCTACAATTAGTATGTACAAATATATGTCTACTCAGACAAGTCAAAGGCATGACACGTCAGAAACATGACTTGTAATGAACAGTCCACTGAGTCAGTTAATAGTTTAATTATCTTCATATGATATTCTTTGTGCTTTTGTTCTGAAAATGTGGGATGAAGCACCATGCCTAGTATGTACCTAGGTTGGGTGGAGGTCATATTATTCATTATAGGGTTGATCTATAAGCAAACTCGCATAATGCTGACACAAAGTCATCCTAACAATATGTTGTCACCTTTGCCTGTATGTGGGGAAATAGACGTAAGCAATCACCTACTTGTTAACCGTACCGTGGTTGAGATTGACGAGTAACCTTTACAAAATGAAGGCAATATCCATGTCATATTTTGAAAAGTGGTACAAATGACATTCATTGTAAGTTTGGACTGATACAACATATATAGTTTAACTCAGTAACGAGGATGTGATGTCATTACTGTAGTAGTCTGTAGTAGTCTGTAGTAGTCTACATACATGGCAGCTGGGGCTACAGTGCAGTACACTATTTTGGTTTTAGAAATCATGGGAACACCACTGAAGATCACATCAAACTAGACTACTTGTGTGTGTGTGTGTGTGCGTGCATGTGTGTGTGTGTGCGTGTGCGTGTGTGCGTGCGCGCGCGTACACACATATATGTGACAAGCAAGACTTGGTATTGGGTGGTGGCCGTTTCTTTCCGTTTCATTTGGCATGAGGTAAACATCGTTATTTAAAGCGGGTAGAATGGTGATAAACGGAAACATGGTGTAGAACGTTATTGAGAATACGTCGACTTTTTTTTAATTTGACGTCAAGGAAGCATTATTTGGGTCTGTGAGACCGTGCCCGTAGTTTTGTGGACAGAGGGGACCAATACACATAGAGATCCACACGGCACACACTCACATATATATCTCTTTGTCTCCCCCTTTCTCTCTCTGTCTGTCTGTCTCTCTCTCTCACACACACAATCAAACATACAGACGTCATACACACACGCCTCTGTCTCTCTCTCACACACACATAAACGCATCACACGTCTTTGTCTCTCTCTCTCTCACACATACACACGTCACACGTCTCTGTCTTTCTCTAACACACACATATACACTCGTCACACGTCTCTGTCTCTGTCTCACAGACATATACACGTCAAACACACACACGTCACGCGCCTCTCTCTCCCCCTCTCTCTCTCTCCCCTCTCTCTCTCACATACACGTGTCACACGTATGTCTCTCTCTCACAGACATAGCAACGCCACACACACGTCACGCGTCTCTCTCTCTCTCTCTCTCTCTCTCTCTCTCTCTCTCTCTCTCTCTCTCTCTCTCTCACACACACACACACGTCACGCGTCTCTGTCTCTCTCACACATACTAGTATACACGTCATATACACACGTCATACGTCTCTCTCTCTCTCACACACACAAACATATACACGTCACACACACACATGTCACGCGCCTCTGTCTCTCTAACAAATACTAGTAAACACGTCATACACACACGTCACACGTCTCTGTCTCTCTCTCACACATATACACGTCACACACACACGTCTGAGTCTCTTTCACGCACACATACACAAGTTACACATACACGCCAAACGTCTCTGTCTCTCTCTCACACACTCACACAGTGCGCAGTGTGTTTGGATGGCGAATGTTTTCAGACGTTTCAGAATGTTTTGGTAGCGGTGGCACTTATCCTGGTCAAATCCATTGACTTTCGTTATCTTCCAGCTCCGACTTTTGTATCAGGGTGGTTCACTTATAAACTAATGTCCTACTTTGTTAACTCTGTCCTAGTGCACCAGGGTCATACAAGGGATTGAAACAATAGCTTCCAATGAGCAAAATGGCATCCGTGAGTAGAAGCAGGTGCAGGTGTTGCCACAGAAAATGACTGACTGAGTTTAACCATTAAGTTACCCCGCCGCCCCCACAGAAAATGAAGGCAGGATGTTCCTGTATGTGTTTATTGGTTGATTTATTGAGAGCCCAACAAAGTTTCTAGGGTCTGCTGAAGTGATGTCTGACCTGTAGAAGCAACAACAGAAAGGAGTAAAAACAGCGAAAACAGATAATATATTCAAGTCCTGTTTCATAAACAGGTTAACCGTGACATAAAGAACTTAGACGTTTCGTTATGAACCAGATTAAAAACCAAATCGGAACGTTGTTACATGATATCCCCGCGTAAAGTAAGTCTGTGTTACGAACCAACGAATACAGGGAACTAATTGTTTCGAATCCGAAGTGATTCACACAACTCACAGGTTACATCCTGCTGTACCCTCACAGATCACTGTGCCCTTACAGATCAATGTACCCTCACAGATCACTGTATCCTCACACAACACTGTAATCTCACAGATCACAGAACCCTCACATATCACTGTACTCTCGCAGATAACTGTACTCTTACAGATCACTGTATCTTTACAGATCTTTGTACCCTCACAGATCACTGTATCCTTACAGATCTTTGTACCCTCACAGATCACTGTACCCTCACAGATCGCGGTAATCTCGCAGATCACTGTACGCTCACAGATCACTGTACCCTCACAGATCACTGTACCCTCGCTAATCACTGTACTCTCGCAGATCCCTGTACCCTCACAGATCACTGTACCCTCACATATCACTGTACCCTTACAGATCACTATACCCTCGCTGATCTATGTAACCTCACAGATCACTGTACCCTAACATATCACTGTACCCTCACAGATCACAGTACCCTTACAGATCACTGTACCCTCGCTAATCACTGTACCCTCACAGATCAATGTACCCTCACAGATCAATGTACCCTCACAAATAACTAGCATTTGTTTGAGTTCACCCTGCACTTATATTTATCTTCATGGACTGAATGGTACATCACGCCATTTTCAATATGCTTACAAATGGTGCAACAATAGTTACGTTTACAGCGGTATATCTGGATTTCGTTGATGATATACCGTATTTGAGTAGAATACAATGACACCGGGAAAAGACATAGGCTTTTCTCTTCTGCCAGTCGATCATATATGATTGATATATATAGCACTGTGAACCCACCAGCCATGTCTCCAGCCGCAGCAGCGAGTGCCTTCAAGGCCGCCTGTCCGTCCTTTACCAATTCGGAGGCGCTGTCCTTCAGAGCCTGGACATGCTCACCAAGGCTTGTGCTCAGTTGGTCAAGGGTTGGTTTGATAGATCCATACAGCGCAGAGGCAGCGGCGGAGAGGGTGGATCCGAGATTGGCCACGTGCTACATACAGTTGTCTAACTATAGTTCATGATATATGTAGAAATAGTTCATGGACATTCTGTTACTGATTATGTTTCCAAAGTTGAATATTTTTGTTCGGATCAACGTAAATTGACATTTACGTACATATCTATGGTATCGTTAAAATTATATATTAATTGTAAGAGACGATATATTTAGTTCAGATAGATAGGTTGCATTCACAGGGTTCTATGAATTACTGTCCATACCTCTTTAACAGCCTGAATGACAGGCAGGAAGAGGGAGGCGAACTTCTGTCCAATTGAAGCCAGCGTGTCTGCGAGAGCAGATCTCTTGCGGCCAAGTTTGCTGATAAGACCCTTAGCAGCATTGATGAGGAACTGTCCTGGGTTCTTTGTAAGGGTCTCCACAAGTGAGTCCTGGAAGATGTTGTGGAGACCTGAACAACATAAACAAAATTACTCGAATCAAGTACTTACTTTTCAGATACAGTAAAATGAAGACACGACTCATTAGTATGATGCGAGTGTTTCCAAGAACACTGACTTAGTTGTGAAACAACTGTACCCGTTGGACGCAGGAGGGACTGTGTGCATGTTGTTATTAGTAAATCCTGGAACGATCTGGATAACAATGATACAAGCGTTAACGTGTAGGGGTCAACGGAATATCCACTCACAAATTACTCCCTGAAAGTCGTGTGTAGGGATCACAACCGCCAATAGGGCTAGGAGCAGGGGGGGGATAGATACTCACCATACAGCAAGATATTTGTTAGAAGGATAGATAAAGACTATGAGTAACATGAATGACCACTTATCAA
The DNA here is from genome assembly GCA_008038995.1 of Haliotis laevigata. Taxonomy (NCBI): domain Eukaryota; kingdom Metazoa; phylum Mollusca; class Gastropoda; order Lepetellida; family Haliotidae; genus Haliotis; species Haliotis laevigata. The sequence goes on along the minus strand of VKKT01002236.1, from coordinate 183,498 downwards.
CCTCTCTCTGAACAACAAGAACTCACCAACTACATCGCTAATGTCGGTGAGGATCGTGGACAGGTGATCCTTGAGGAAGTCCATGCTGGTGATCCTCTGGGCGATGCCAGTAAGGGCTGTCATGGCGGAGTGGTACAAGGAGCCAAGGGTCTCCGACAGCTGTCCAATCACCTGTTTCCCTTCCTGGAGGAACTTGCTGACACCACCAGCGACGCTGTTGAGCACGGGGACATTGAAATATCGGGGAGAAGGACATACTGGATATATAGCTTATAGAGAAACTGTGATCAGTCAAGTTAGTGCATACGAGATAGAAAATTATCGTTATCGAAGGGAATTAAGCATACACCATGTATACAGTCAATATATGATATGCAGTGTTGAGAGACTTAATTATTGGTGCATGTGATTACTGATATTTCATGACTGTACCTCACTTCCCTTTTCCCGACATTAGAAAGCGAGCCTAGGAGACCTGTGAACGAGAACAACCAGAAAACCACTGTACATGTTTAGTCTTGACAGTGTATGTATACAGCAGATATTATACCTATATTATCATTATAGCTTCCAACATCCGAGTGGTATATGTATACAGCAGATATTATACCTATATTATCATTATAGCTTCCGACATCCGAGTGGTATATGTATACAGCAGATATTATACCTATATTATCATTATAGCTTCCGACATCCGAGTGGTATATGTATACAGCAGATATTATACCTATATTATCATTATAGCTTCCAACATCCGAGTGGTGTATGTATACAGCAGATATTATACCTATATTATCATTATAGCTTCCAACATCCGAGTGGTATATGTATACAGCAGATATTATACCTATATTATCATTATAGCTTCCGACATCCGAGTGGTATATGTATACAGCAGATATTATACCTATATTATCATTATAGCTTCCGACATCCGAGTGGTAGGAAGATGTTGACGTGCCGAAGTATGCATTGTTGTAAGAGGCCTCGTCATCATCGATTACAACATTTGTCAAGGGCACGAAGTTGACAGATTCTATGACAGTCGATTTCACATCAGATAAGATGACTTTCACAAAGTGTCAATAATCATGTCTTAGCATCATAGGGTTCCATGGTATTCCTGAACAACAATTTACGCGTACCAGTGAGTATGTGAGTGAGTGAGTATGGTTTTACGCCGACTTCAGCAATAGTCCAGCATTACCACACCGCGGGACACCAGACATGGGCTTCAAACATTGTACACAAGTGGGGAATCGAACCCGGGGTTTCCGCTTAACAATTAGGCATTTCCACAACCCCGTTCCAGTGAAAACACGTTTGTGTGGTTAGACGTTTTTACATGTTTTACGGACATATAACATGGATGATAGTTTTAGTTAAAAGGGAAGTCACTTCGGTACTGGGAACCAGGAGAAGCTATGCTTAACGGTGTATGATTTGTTACATTTCCTTCTGGGAGGTCTAAAGCATACACAAGTGAATCGGGGCTGGCCAAAGACGATAGTATAAACATCGTCATCTTTCTCTGATACTGCCAACCACTCAGTGACCGGTGAAACTGGGTATTTATAACACAGAAAGGACTTACTCTGAGCTCCAGTGGTTAGCAGCTGTGTACCCGCAGTCTTCAGGCTGTCCACTAAGGCGCTGGTGACGTTTGCTAGTGGAGTCTTCAGATCGTTGAAGAGGTTTGTGAAGACGTCACCGATGCTAGCCCCAAGACCCTTGAGGGTGTCAAGAAAGCCAGCTCCATTGGCTCCAGACAGGAGACAGGCAACAGCAACGAAGACGAGGACCTTCATGTTGAATCTAGTGTACAATGTGAACCTCTGCAAAAGTTTCTTATGATGGATGGAAGTTCTCTATATGCATTGAAGGAGACATTCACATGTATACATGCGACTGTTGTAAAATTAAATCAGCTTAAGAAGATATGAACACTTAGCATCAACAGCCTTTTAATTGTATTGCTCCAAAACATAGTTCTTACGAGTATTAAAAACCATGAATCGAAAACTGACGTGGGACAGCTCAGTTAATTATTAATGTGCATCCAGGATTTCTTGAGCTCCACGCATACCACACACCGATCCTTATGAACAATTGCAAACCTCACCTGAGATGAGACTGATGAGCAGTGGACAAAAACAGTATCAGCTTCATATATATAGCCAGGGCAATATGGTAGTTCCCATGCGCAACAGCACACTGCACATTTAGTATCGTTTTTATTTAACCTGGAAAACACTCCTTGTTTCTCTTATCACAGGTGTATGACGCAGTCATACTGTACATGTCCAACAGAGACTGAGAAGCAACCAGGTACTCTCTTCCACAATTTGTGTAACACGTTTGACGACCCAATTAGAACACAAAGGAATTCCTCATCTCACATTATTGCATGGGACGGACATGTGATTTCGTGTAATATTTGTTGGAAGTCTATAAGTGTCCGACCTGACCTGAACAAGAGAAAATATAGTGGAAATATAGCAGAACTGAACCCTAACCATTCGGGAAAGGGACAGCTATGGGTCCAATATGAAAATGTTACAACTCGCATGCATACATATGTTTTCTTGAGAATTCTGGACATAGGGTTGTTGAAACTGTTACTGGTTTATGTCATGAACATGAACATGGTAGTCCTCGCATGCATACACATGTGTCTTGGGAATTATAGACATTAAGATGATAAAGATCTGTTTAGCCCCTGTGCCCACCAATCAAGACTTAATGGTTTATTGCAAGATTAAATTTCATTTGAGACGTCCTAGCAGTAATTATTAGATGTTCTAGCAGTAATTATTACACATATACATATGTAACGTAAGCTGAACCTGACAAAGGACACAGACTGGTTAGACTTAGTATTACCTGTAGTGGGTATCACTACCTCTGAAGTTGACACCTTGGGAAAACAAGCAGTTATGATTTCTTGGCGTTTAAGCAGCATTTCGACAGTGATCCGGTCCATATGATATGTCGACAATGTTGCAGTTGTCTGTATCTAATCGTGTATTTGTGATAAGACTCACCCAAAGCTTACAGTAAATGTCAGTGTTACTCTTTGACTCTCTCTGTTCGTCCGACTATTCCTTCATGGTGTTGCCGTTATAATAGCATGGTGTAGTCATTACAATGACTTACACTGTTGACAGTAACGGAATCGCTACTTTAGACTGCTGAATGTATTCGCCTATATTCCAGTTGGAGACGTGTCGTGAATGAAATGTAGCTCACCTGTATGTCTAGTCAGTCGTTTACCTTGCCAACAAAGTATTCTCTTTAAAAGATTTATACCGATCGCTGATCTCTGACTTACTATGTCCACAATACGCCTTCTCGAGCAATGAGGCCATATCGTAAATAAGTATTGAACCTCTTAAGAATATTCAGGTGTCACTATATTCGGTCTTTTCCCGACACGTGTATTATAGCAGCGAACGACTACAGCAGACAAGCAGGCACGTCCATAACGTCACTTGAACTGTAATCATAGTGAGCTAAAAAGCGACAGGTTTTGTTTGAGGTCAGATATGGTCAACGTAGGCCTAGCAGTATGGGCAAGTTCGTACGCATCCAAAAAATTTAAGGACCACCCAAATTTCCAGTATTAAAGTCCTTAATAATTCATATTATGATCCATATCATAATTAAATATTGAATATGAGATGTTCCTTAACTTTTTTGGGTGAGTATTAGGGTTTCAACGAGTCAATTTTCTTGGAATCGAGTACTCGAGGGGTCAAACTCGACTCGGAGCCGAGTATTCGAAATTCATACCTTTCAAGCAAACGATAGCGTAACTGGCATGGCATTACACAATACGATGTTTATTTGATCAATGTTGAAGTTGGTTACTTAGTTATACACATATACTATCAAAAAAAACGTAGGGGATATCGGACTTTGATGGCTGATGAGGGGCAAACAGTGAAGACGAGAACAGAACAAATAATGAAGAACTGTTAAGGGACCACATGGAATTTTATTCAATACATTTGATAATGCCAAAGAAACAAGGACATTCTGTGGTATGGGTCAAACTACACCAAGGGTCAAGCTGCAAATTTACCATACGGTAAAAACCAAGTCAATAATGGGTAAATCCCCCTCTGTTGGCCAAACAGGCACGGATCCGACGTGGCATACTCCTTATGAGGCGTCGCAAGTCATTTTGATTGAGAATATTCCACTCTTCTTGCAAAGCAGCAGCAAGTTCTTGGATAGTAGTGGGTCGCTGTTGACGTCGTCGTAAGCGCTGTCCAAGCATGTCTCAGACATGCTCGATGGGCGAAAGGTCTGGACTTAAGGCTGACCATGGTAATCTGGTGATATTCTGCAGTTGGAGGTATTCAGTGACAATACTGGCCCTGTGACATCTGGCGTTGTCATCTTGGAAAATGAAACGGCGGCCATGGCGTCGAGCAAATGGCACAACGTGAGATGCCAGGATGTTGTCCCGGTAGTACTGATCTGTGACACGTCCAGCAACAACATGTTAGTCCGTTCTTCCAGCTGCAGTGATGTCACCCCACACCATTACAGACCACCCCCCAAAACGATCATACCGAATGACGTTGACATTGTGGAAACGTTCGTTACGTCTACGCAAAACCCAGTTGCGTCTATCAACAAAGTCTAACACGAATCTGGACTCATCAATGAACATTACATTGTTCCAACGTCGATAATCCCAGCGTTGGCGTTCTAAACACCAAAGACTTCTTGCCCTAATGTGACCATCTCTCAAGCAGGGGATGACACGAGGACGCCGCGCGTTTAATTGACCACAGTGCAGTCGATTTCTGACGGTCTGGTCACTCACTCTAACACCAGCACCTGCTTGCAGTCAATCTCTAATCTGATTGGCTGTTATGAGACGATGTCTTAAGGCTGTAGTACGGATAAATCTATCCTGAGCCGCAGTTGTCGCACTTGGTCTACCTGAGCGTTGACAGATTGTGTGTCAGGGTATCTGGACCATAATCTACTGATGACGGACTGTGAAACGTTCAAACTTCGTGCCACACGGGTCTGTGTTGTGCCGACCTGTGGCATGCCAGGGGCACGTAATCTGTCACCTCAAGTAAGTCTGCGCATGTTAACAGAGTTCTAAAACAACCAAATTGATGTTTGCACATTCCAATTTCCTCTGTTAATGACGAGAAACGTCACATCCAACATCGTGCAAATTTCAGGTTCAACCCCCATGATCATCACAGATAGCACGTGCATATTGTGGGCATGTCAGTGCTGTGTTGGGGCGATAATTCTTTACGCAAAATGATTACTCTTAAAGGGTAAATAATACTTTCCTTGATAATCAATTGTGTTTACTAGAACAATACATGTGAAATGAAATATCCCCTACGTTTTTTGGTTAGCATATATTACAGTTTAAGGCATGACATGTGTTCCGATCATATAAGTTAACACTTACTTCATTCCGACTTCATATCATCATGTGACGTGCATTTCGTACTGGTCAGCATCAGTATCTGGATATTCTGGTTCTACTCCCTGCATGACGCTGTGATAAACCGCACATATGGCATTTGGGTTTTTTCTGTTCACTATCCAGATCAAAATAAGCCCATACATTTGATTTTTATCTTTCTCCATGTCCATGTCAGATGGGTTAACGAATTCATGGTACACATAACTCAGTATGTCAGTGTCAGTGGCTATCAAGGGCTGGAGCTCCACAGGGCTGTGTTCTTCCACCCTTACTCTTCATTTTGTATATCAATGACTGTTACTTGTCATTCAATGACGTGTTTACTGTAAATGACGCCGCTGTTGCTCGCCAAACTTCTGATTCTAAACATAATTATATCTAAGGAAATGGTGGTTGATTTTCGGAAGTAAAGGAGGCACCTCCGCAATCCTTATATATTTGATAATGCAGAAATTGAAAGAGTGGAGCATTACAAATATATCGACGTCATTTTAGATTGAAAACAAGCTTTCCAAAATAGTTAATACGGTAAGCAAAATTGCTGGAGTGTCTTTCGAGTATATTCCCTCTATCTGTTAGCGCCAGGTTGTCAAAAAGGCAACTAAAATTAGATTTGGTAGTTCACATATATTATCTCACCATATTGAACTGCTTCCTGGACGCCGCTTTCAATTACCTTTCCTCGAAACAAACAGAGCTCAACAGTCCTTCATACCATCCAGAATTCGTGAATGCAACAAATATTTTGAATCATCATCATGTGATGACAACTAGAATTATTCAGATATTTTACCTATGTGGTTAACTGTATTGTATCATGTCATGTCATGTGTGTAACCAGCAATCGTTTTGTGCATGTAAATAGCGTGTATATTTTTGTGTATATATTCATTTTGAGACCGTTTGGGCGCATATGAATTTTCTACGGGATCATAAGGTTATATCTTATCTTAATATCAGACGTTAACGGCCGCTCATGCTTAGCGCATGGCAGAGAAACAGTCTGCAAATAATTAGAGTTATCTCCCCTTATCGAGTCCTCGAGTCCAGCTTAACCCAACTCGTGCTCGAGTACTCGAGTACCCGTGGAAGCCCTATTGCGTATGCATGGACGCCATCTGAAGTGAATACTTGCGCGAACCATTTCGTAGCTCAGTGACAGAAGTGCACGTAAAACACGTTTAAAGTGAGCTGGATATTATTTTCACAACAGTTATGAAAACGGCCTCATTTTTGACGCTCGGCCTTCCAGAACTAGAGCCATTGTTGACGATTGGTAAGTAAATGGTTATATTATGTTGGAACTGTCATGAGTCTGGAGAGGTTGTTGAGTTAAGATAAGGGTAAGAGAATATATCTACAGTGGAAATGAAATGCAGACAGTACAAAGTACATGACATGTGTTCTCACGGTTTGATATCAAATACAGAGGTTGTCATGACCAAAAGGATAATTACTCATCTTCTGTAAAACCTCATTACACTTAGCTGGTACCTAACTACCGAATAAAGCGTTTGGGCCTGCCCAGTGCTATTCTGTACAACTTCCAGGTACAGAGATCAGTGACGGGTGCCCTTGGACAGATGTCCAGTGACTTTCAGGATGTAGTTGTCTGGCAAAATAAGGTATGCTGAACAGAAACCCGATATTCCAACTTCTTGTCTGAAAAACAAATTATGATATCCCTACTACATACATCACTTGCAAGTAACCGTGTCTTCTTTTTTCCATGTTTAGCCAAATCAAACATGGGCTTATATTTTGCTTGACTTTGGAGAACTATCCCGCAGACCGTTGTATGTCTTCTGGTGGATTGAATACATCGCCGCAGCCTCGCCCGCATCAGTGGAAACTTGTTCCCACCCAATATTAATATTCTCACACTACATCCGTCAGGTAGGGTGTGTTCCTGTGTCTTATGTTACCAGGTATGTGTTATGACTAACATAGATCACATGCATCACTATCTAGTAACATAGATCACATACATCACTATCTAGTAAC
>VKKT01002236.1:161406-174932 GCA_008038995.1 Haliotis laevigata | reverse complement strand
TAGTAACATAGATCACATACATCACTATCTAGTAACATAGATCACATACATCACTATCTAGTAACCATGTCTGGTTTGTGTCATGTTCAGCCAAATCAAGCATGGGTGGATACTGTCTTTTGTCAGGCAGTGCATGTTGAAATAATTTATATATAAATAGATATAATGCCGAGCAGGTTGTGGTTTCTTGCCTTAGAAAAACATCTGTGTTTCTTTGATATTACAACACTATTACACATCGGGACTTATGTAATTCAATCTCATGAATGTCTTTGTGGTACGTTTGCCTATGACATTGTTAAACATGTATTTCTTTATTGTAATGAAACGCAGTATGAAAGAGACAAATTGATTGAAGACCTAATTGACATTCTTGACGTGGAAACGTTCAGTAGCCTCTGGAATAATGATGACGATATATTGCTCTGTTTGTACTCGGGGATCTTCCTACTCAGTGCACGAAGACCCTCGAGTATGAAACATGGGCAATGTGCATAAGTCGAAAATGCAGAACTATTAAGTTGTTCAAACGATATTTCTATGAATGTGTATAATTTCTGACATGTGTAAATACCATACCTATTACTGTACATCCATATAATTCCATATTGATTTGCTTGTTGTAATGTACCTGTGAACCTTGTATTTATCTTCATATGCTATGGAGGAAATAAAGTATATCTATCTATAAATAGACATAAATTCCGAATTTACTATGTAAAATTGACAAAAAACACATATTTTGTTTTATTTGTTTTTAATGCATACAGTCGAAGCATTTAGTTGGAGCCGAGGGTGTTGGTGATAGTCTTGACGGCATCCTTGCCGGTGTCGACGATCTTCTGGAGGCTGGGCTGCATGTTTCCCATGGTCTGGGCTGAAGCAAGAATACAAATTAAGTTAATCGAATCTGATATCAAGTGACCAATTTGAAGTCACCGCGGACAATAAAAGGAAACTGCTCACGACTGGATGTTATTGTGTTTATCAAATAAAACTTTACGGTGATATTGTGATTCAATTTAGAGCATGGGAACTGTTTTGAAATTTGATTGAAGTACTAATGCGAACGAAGAAAAACGAAACCATGTTCACAACTGTTTTTTTTTATTTATGTTATCAGGTAACAATTGATGAAGATATTTGGATTCCATTCAGAACGTGACTTACTGTTTCGAAATTTGATTTTAAATGATTGAGAATAGAATCCCAGTAAACTTACTCATGATGTCTCCAGCAGCAGCAGAGAGAGCCTTCAGGGCATTCTGTCCGTGTCCGAGAAGCTCAGTGGCGCTGTCCTTCAGGGCCTGGACGTGTCCGGAGAGCTGGGTGCTCAGTTGGTCAAGGGTTGGCTTGACAGCTCCGAAGAGAGCGGTGGCGGTGGAGGAGAGAGTGGAGCCGAGGGTGGAGACGTGCTGACAAATGAAAACAATACCATTATGCACCACATATCCATTGTCCATTTCGTTGTCATGTGTACTGAACAATTCAAACTTTTATTGCAGTATTTAATGATACGTTTGCAGCATGACAAATGATGGCACGTCATGTCAAATGTGTGTTTGTTGTCATATTTTAACCGTTATGATATAAACCGTTGTGCTTCGTCTTGTAATGCTTACTTCAATCATGGAATTTGTCCTTGAATATACGTTTCACTGTGTGATCCAATGTTTCACTGTATGATCCAATGTTTCACTGTTTGATCTAATGTTTCACTGTGTGATCCAGTGTTTCACTGTGTGTTCCAATACAGTTCCTACCTGCTTGACGGCATCAACAACTGGCTTGAAGAGGGTGGCGAACTGCTGTCCAACAGAAGACAGGGTGTCGGTCAGGGCAGATCTCTTGTTGCCAAGTTTGCTGATAAGACCCTCGGCAGCCTTGATGAGGAACTGTCCTGGGTTCTTGGTGATAGTCTCCACAAGGGAGTTCTGGAAGATGTCGTGAATATCTGGAAGATGAAGGCGTCGGTTTAGTTTAGAATCAACGCTGGAATAATATATATCTACGTGAAATCTTCTTAGCGTGAGATGTAACATTCAAATGAATCAACTTACTACATCAGGGGAATGAAACCTGAACAAAGATGTACTGATCTGATCTGATTTGTTGTATTATTTCGGGACGTAATAATGTAGAGTTATGTGTACGTACTGACGACGTCCTTGATCTCAGACAGGATCTTGTCGAGGGGCTCCTTGAGGAAGTCCATGCTGGAGATTCTCTGGGCGATGTTGGTGAGGGAGGTCATGGCGGAGTGGTACAGGGACCCGAGGGTCTCGGACAGCTTGGCGACGACAGACTTGCCCTCAGTGACGAACTTGCTGACTCCAGTCAAGAGGCTGAACGAATTATATATAATATTCATACGGTATATCGTATCGTTATTTACAGAAATATGTAGACTTGTTCTGGCTTTACTATGGCAGTCCATAAATAACAGGACGTACATCAGTTAATCTGCTGATTTAGGACAGGAGGACAAGGAGTCACCCAAGTCATCTAGACTGACAATCCTTTCCGTTTCGTCGCCTCGTCCGACAAGCACAAATTGCATGGGACTCATGGCGGGTGACACCGGAAATGGGCTTTGCTCAACATTAATCCGGCATTGTGTTGACGACGGTACTGAGTCACGTTGCGAACCCCTGAATTGTAATATCCATCTAAAATACATCGATATTAACTTAAGTAAAACATACTCGGTGTCTCTTGTGGCGGGGGCACCAACGTGGGACAGGGACCCCAGAAGACCTGAAAACAAAGAAGTGACACAGTTTACAAAATTGTAGAATTTACATTAAAACGAAGGCTTCAAGTTTAAGCAGACAGGTAATATGCTTAAAAATATTATTTATGGCATTGTGTTTTCATGTATCATTGATCTAGGTTTGTCTGGTGTGTGATTATTAGATGTTGTCTATAAGACACTTTTATGAAACTGGAAAACGACTGGGATTTATCCTCCACACGGGTACAATGTGCAAAGCTCCTATCGGATGTTCCCTCTAGTCCTTCACGATAACGCCCGACTTTCGTTTATAAATTTGGCCTGAAACACTCTTCATCCAGTCATTAAACCAACATATTTAAGTGACTGTGTTTAATGTACACATACTCTGAGCTCCAGTGGCCAACAGTTGGGTTCCTGCAGTCTTCAGATTGTCGACGAGGGTGTTAGCAACGGTCGCCAGGGGGGTCTTCAGGTCGTTGAACAGGTTTGTGAACATGCCGCCGACGTTGCTTGCAACACCCTTGAGGGTGTCAACAAAGCCAGCAGCGTTGGCTCCAGACAGCAGACAGGCAATAGCTACGAAGACGAGGACCTTCATGTTGATTCTGTAATGAATGGTTGAAATGGTCTCAATCTACATGGTCTGTAGTTACTTCTCCCATCCTAATGGCCATTAAAATTTGTTTTGTGTAGTGAGAAGTGGGACAGTGGCGCTTCCCTAATAACTATTTGAATATGACTTTTACGAAAGGTATTAACAACGCGCATGTTTCAGGTTAAATAATTCGAGAATGATTAGTGACGGAAAACCGTGACCTATGACGAAACATATGTTTTTACCTATTTCCGTAACAACAATTCTCTAAATTCTCTTAACCTCAAATGTAATATTTGTCATAATACTTTAATTCCTCATCTGAATTGTGTTCTGTCTTCAACTCTCGTCGCTGACGTGGTGTCGTGCCTGGATATATTACACAGTTCTCGAGTATCAGACCAAACCAATTCCATTGTGCATGCAAGGCTCACTAGCAGTGAAGGATATCTGTATGGTACACTGTCAAGCACTGGCGACATCTCGTGGAGGGGGCAAGCATGGCCTCATGTCTTGTTTACAGTACATTGCTATTGTGAACATTATTGTTACGAGTAAGTGCGTGAGATTAGTTTTACTCTGCATTGTGCAATATACCAGCTATATGGCGGCGATCTGTAAATAATCGAGTCTGGACCAGACAATCTAGTGAACAACAGCATGAGCTTCAATCTACGCTATTGGGATACGATGACATGTGTCAACCTGACCACCCGATCCCACTAGTCGCCTCTGACGACAAGCATTGGTTGCTGAAGATCGGTTCTAACCCGGATCTTCACGGTTCTGTATCGTGTTTGTTTGTATAACATTTGTCATCCTTCCAAATATACAAATTAAGCATCATGGTCTTGTCATCATAGCTGTGGTCATAAGCTGATTCCTTGAATGCTTTGGGTGGGGCTATGGAAAGGTACCAAGCACCATCAGCTACCACCAGAAAGGGATCAAGCCTACTGTGCAAGAGGAGCCTCCAAGAAGAGATGACTTACCTGATTATGGGTTGCACCGTAATGGTCGACCGTTGGTTCCTTCACACCTTTTATAGCAGCTCGGTGCGTTTTTGTTTCAGCATACACTAACGTTTTGCGATTGGCTATATTTGGAATGGGAACAAAAACACTCCCAGCGTGACCCATTTAAAGGTCAGTGAGATAAAGTACAACAAACACACCCAATAGTCACTTGACGGTAGTTCTGACGTCAACATTCTGTTCATAGACACATTGTGAACGCAAAGGCTTATTGATTGAGAGAGAACGTGAGAGACGAAAAGAAGGAGAATTAGGTAGCTGGACTCTTGTTAACAATAGTAGCAGTACACCTGTTTATGATGATATTATTAGCCATGCTGTGTGATTGTATATGGATTTAGAAAATTAATATTCAATTTCCAGCGTGTTGTACTTTTTTGGCAAACACGCCAAATTTGTGCAAGAGTTCTGCATGATATGCACGTCAACATGGTAGGAGTAAAAACAAAAAAATTATAGTGAAACGTTTCAGTTTTTGTGCATCTCTGTTCTGATTTGGATTTAAACTCAAATAAACGTTTTTGGACATGTCGTTTTTGTCACGTCAGGAATGGCAAAGTGAATGTTGGAAGAGGGAAGTATTGATGCTCGACCTCTATATGTTTTACTGTCAGTAACCGGTAGATTACAATCACGATATCAGCAGACAAATAATGACGTCGAGCTCGTCGACCAAGGGCGAACCTGGCGTACAAAACCGTTTCAAGAGAACTACTGCGTTACGATTTCGTGTTCAAATTGTACAGAAACTTCAAAGAACTACGGGTGTTAGAGTGAGTGGACAGACTATTTCTAATACACTGCGCAAATGGAACCTGCATGTCCGACGTGCACGCAATACTCCACACCTGAAAAACCGTCATATTACTCCAAGATGGAGTTGGTATCAGCGCTGGAACAATAGTTGTTGGGTAAACGCTCGCTTTTCGGGTGAATCAAGGTCTACTTCGGACTTCCATGACTTCCTCTCTACCGGCAGGCGCAGCTGGCTACGGCCTTGACGGGATGAGTGTTAACGTTAGGCAGAACGATCGTTTAGGGGGTGGCTCAGTGATGGTGAGGGGTGGGATGAATGTGACTGGCAGAACGATCGTTTAGGGGGTGGCTCAGTGATGGTGTGGGGTGGGATGAATGTGACTGGCAGAACGATCGTTTAGGGGGTGGCTCAGTGATGGTGTGGGGTGGGATGACTGTGACTGGCAGAACGATCTTCTAGGGGATGGCTCAGTGATGGTGTAGGGTGGGATGACTGTGACTGCAGAACGATCGTTTAGGGGGTGGTTCAGTGATGGTGTGGGGTGGGATGACTGTGACTGGCAGAACGATCGTTTAGGGGGTGGCTCAGTGATGGTGTGGGTTGGGATGACTCTGACTGGCAGAACGATCGTTTAGGGGGTGATGTTGTGGGGTGGGATGACTGTGACTGTCAGAACACCTTAACACGTCAGAGAGTATTACTACTGTGACAACATCCTGCACATGTGATGAGCACGCCGGCAGGATGTCGTTTTGTGTTTCAGGATGACAACGCAAGAGCACACAGGCTTCGTATCGTTACTGAGTACCTCCAACAGGGGAACATAACCATCTTACTCTGAGAACACCCATGGAACACGTCTGAGGTATACCGTCACCGCCAACAGCCAAGGGCTACTGTCAACGAATTGCAGGAAGAATGGGATGGCAATCTGTGCATTTCGTTGTTATGTTACACTTTGTGTGAGATTTGATCTGACGAATAAATATATTAATCAACTGGATGAAGCAATTATTCAAACGTGATGATTTTCTAGATTCAATATGTGTCTCTTAAGAAAAAGCGCCTCGTTGAACTTACTTCTGGAAATTTAAGATAACAGCACAGTAATGTAAGATACCAGAAGACGAATGTAAGCTATCAGGAAAGTATTGTACAATGTCAATAGAGTAATGTCAGATATCAGCAGTAATGTCAGATATCAGCAGTAATGTCAGATATCAGCAGTAATGTCAGATATCATCAGGAGTAATGTTAGATATTAGCAGTGATGTTAGATATCAGTAGTAATGTTACATATCAGTTAGATGAGATACCAGTAGTGTAATGTGAGATATCAGGAGGGTAATATAAGATATCAGGAATGTATTGTAAGATATCGAAAAGTTCCATAAAATATCAGGAATGTATTGTAAGATATTAGGAGGGTAACATAAGATATTATGAATGTATTGTAAGATATCAGGAGAGTAACATAAGATACCAGTAGTGTAATGTGATATATCAGGAGAGTAACATAAGATATCAAGAATGTATTGTAAGATATCAGGAGAGTGTTGTAAGATATTAGGAGAGTAATGTAAGATATCAGGAGATATCGGGAGTATAATGTAAGATATCAGGAGAGTATGTAAGATACCAGTAGATTAGTGATATCTTATGTAAGATATCAGGAAAGTACTGTAAGATACCACTAGAGTAATGTAAGATATCAGGAGAGTATTGTTAGAGTGAGTGAGTGAGTTTGGTTTTACACCGCATTTAGCAATAGTCCAGCAATATCACGGTGGGGGACACCAGAAATGAGTAATGTAAGATATCAGGAGAGTAATGTAAGATACCACGAGAGTAATGTAAGATATCACGAGAGTGATGTAAGACATCAGGAGAGTATGTAAGATACCAGTAGATTAATGATATCTTATGTAAGATATCAGGAAAGTATTGTAAGATACCAGTAGAGTAATGAAAGATATCAGGAGAGTATTGTTAGAGTGAGTGAGTGAGTGAGTTTGGTTTTACACCGCATTTAGCAATAGTCCAGCAATATCACGGCGGGGAACACCAGAAATGAGTAATGTAAGATATCAGGAGAGTGATGTTAGGTATCTGGAGAGTGATGTTAGGTATCAGGAGAGTAATGTAAGATATCACTAGAGTAATGTAAGATATCAGGAGAGTGATGTTAGGTATCACTAGAGTAATGTAAGATATCAGGAGAGTGATGTTAGGTATCACTAGAGTAATGTAAGGTATCACTAGAGTAATGTAAGATATCAGGAGAGTGATGTTAGGTATCACTAGAGTAATGTAAGATATCAGGAGAGTGATGTTAGGTATCACTAGAGTAATGTAAGATATCAGGAGAGTAATGTTAGGTATCAGGAGAGTGATGTTAGGTATCACTAGAGTAATGTAAGATATCAGGAAAGTGATGTTAGGTATCAGGAGAGTGATGTTAGGTATCACTAGAGTAATGTGAGATATCAGGAGAGTAACATTGATATCAGGAATGTTTTGTAAGATATCAGGAGAGTAATGTAAGCTATCAGGAGAGAGACGTTATGTATCAGGTCCCGATTTCTCGAAACATACTTAAGTCTGAGTTTTTATTCAAATATCAGAAAACGCAGGAAAATGCATTTCCCAGAATAAACTGAAATCAATATTAAACTCAAACATAGCAGACAATTTGAGTTTGGTGGATAGATTACTTAAGTTGTTTAGGCTTTTTTTTATTTAATAAATGCAGTTGAGTTAAAAATTCAGCTGTTTCAAATTGTCAAACTCAGTTTGAAATTTGGGTAAAAACTTAAGTTTGTTTCGAGAAATCGGGGCCAGGAGAGTATTGTTAGATAGGTGTAATATAGCAGATATCTGCAAAGAGTAACGCAGGATAACAGTAAAGTATTGTAGTGATCCCAGTTCGAGCGGACCCGGGTAGGCCTTGCAGATGACGTTTTCGCTCATCTAATGCTCAGTATAGCATCATATGTGTGTATGTTGCCTTCCAACATTCACTCACTCACTCACTCGTTTAAATCATTTCATTTGGAACTCTGTCGTGGAATCTTCGTATTTCTGTTTTTTTACTATCCCTCGAGGTCAAAGTAACAATTAACAATGTATCGGAACATTTCGTTAGGAAAAGCAAGGCATCTTTTTTAGATGTCATATGGTTGGAGACGGTTTTTGGAGTTGTAGAAACGTGCATTCACGGCCAACAGCTGGTCGTACACTTATAAATACGTCCCTACTGTGATCTTACAACAGCATACTAGTTAGAGTGAGTGAGTGAGTATGGTTATACGCCGCTTTTAGCAATATCCCAGCATTTATCACGGAGGGGGACATCTGAAATGGATTTCACGCATTGTACCCATGTGGGGAATCGAACCCGGGTCTTCAGCGTGACGAGAGAATGCTCTAACCACTAGACTACCCCACCACGCCCTGTAGGTAGACACGCTATTGTGGATGATGCAGATACACATCTGACTACAAACATCCACAAAAGATTAACAGTCATCTCTTCACATAACATAAATAAATTCATAATTGTCAATTGCACACTTGGATATTTTCTATAACAAGAACCAATAAAAGCACATTGTGTCACCATTATCTTGTTGGAAAATCATTTTTATAATAAGGCCGTAATCGTGCAATTGCTCATGCTCAAGTTTTTAAAGAATTTGAGGAAAGAGTTTTGTCGCTATTTTCCTTGAAAAAGACCTACAAGAGACGCCCTATAGCAGTTGCGATTGCAAGAAACCAATCAAATCTTTCATTTTGTTTTGCGTCGTGAGGTCAACCTGATTATTTTCAACAGATAGCCACACATACTGAAACACGTAACCTCTCAACCTCCACCAGAAAACATTCCTAAGTCCAAGACTGACGGTGTTCTTCCAGTGGTTCGAGCATGTTAGACAATTGTCCCAGCTGAGACGACCTGTTCTATATTCGTCAGGGGAGCGCCTGTCATGGCTGAAACTTTAATGTCGGCCATGAGACGATAGCAGCTGTCCCAGATAAGACACGCTGATGCAACCCTCACCTGAACACTTGTCGCTGTTTTTCTAATTACTGTCCTAATTTCTTGTTTCAAACTCTGTAACACGACTGTCACTGGAGTAAAGGTTAAGTGTTGGGTTCAAAGGAAGATGGTGTTGCTAGTTTGATAGCTTCCTGTATTGGAAATCACCAATCAGTAAACATACTGGCACATCGACATTGTTCTTACAGTCTTTGCATAGATTGGTGTGTGTCTCCTATGATTTTATATCAATCATTGACAAGGGTTATCATTTAAAGCAAGATATTCTATTGGCTGTAGCTTCTGTACTGTTTGACCTTGGCGTGACCTGTCGGATTTACTCAGAAGCACAATTACAACGTGTTTCATTTGATTCATGTCACAGCTTATTCGTATCTCCAAAGGCTGCAATTGTAAGGTGGTCTTCCAGTTAGGTAGTTTCACATACATTTGAGTATTCTAGCTCAGTGTTGTTTGATGAGGACTACACTCAAGGCCTGGGAATACATTTGAGAAACGTTTATGAGGAGAACATTCCAAATCTGACGCATCAGTGACAAATACTATGTTGCAATTTCCTCTTTTGTATTTTGTTCCCGTAATTTGTTTTGTTTCTAGTTGAGCAATTGACTTGCCATTGCTTGTGTTAATGACATGATCACCACTTTTCGCAAAAGCCTTGCACCATCACCGTTTGCTTGTAATTAATGAACACATAAAGTGGGAATCGAACAACAAACAGTCTCTGCCTTTAGAAGAATTTCTTTTGTTTAAGAAATTTCAGAAGAGTATTGACTTTTGTTCATTTGGTGACTTGGTGTGTTTGGTTGAGATAAAGTAGTATTTGACTTGTTTTCCCCCCTTCAGAGTCAAGACGTGCCAGGATGTGCGTGTAGGTGTACTTAATAGACTGCCATTATAATCAACTGAACGAGTCCGGCCTTAACATGGCATCTTAATGTTTACCGAAGTTCAGTAAAAGCTAACATATGATGTTCTTTTAGACATCGAACACCCGTGTATATGGTTTTGTTGTTTCCATTAAACATTAATGTAAGAATTATAATTGGAGCAAGACGTTACATTGCGAACGTCCACAATGTTTAACTATGGTTTTAACTATCCTCGAAGGTGTTCTAATTTAAAAACTCTCATAAACACAATAATCGCGAGAAGGAGGCTGTCTCTGACATTGGCTGCAGTCAAGTTGTAACAGTACGTGTTGACCTGCACGGTCAGACTGTCCTGAACGTCTAGGCCATACTGGTCAAGTGAGTCGCGTTGAGTCTTCGTCAAGGACCAGAGATAAGATTGATAGCCACCGTCATTTCTCTGACCTGTCGCAGCGAATTAGATACCTCGGAGGATCTGGCCATAACTCTTGAAATTGATAATATTTATGTTATGATAATATATAACAAGAAACAAGAAAATAGTACACATAAAGTGTAAATAGCGCCATCACAAACGAATATAGCTGTAATAGGGCGATATACGGTTATATGATTCTACACCGCTCAGTCGCGACAGCAAAGCTTCTCTGTTACGCTGGTAATGACAGCGTCGTGGTCAGATGTACGCGGTTGGCCAGATTGCTAGCTGGCCTAGTTCCTGTATTTTGTTCGTTTATCAGTACAAGGTGTGCCAGCTGCGGAATAACCTATGGAATCTACAGTATAAGGCCCGTAAGTAGTTCACGACATTTCAAGAGACCTTACGTTGTTTAGTACTTCCAGTGACAAACAATGTTTCATACCTTTTCTAATGGTCTCATAGTTGACAGTAAGGAACCGATAATCCTTTGCAGGAATAACATATTTCAGATCTAATCCTTCACATAATAGCCAACTATTACGACTGTGACAGCCAAGCATGGTTGTAAACTTGGTAAAGTAAAGTTATATTTAGCGGTTGCGCAATTTGGAACCAGAACTGTTTTTTAATACACAATTCTGGTACCGGAAGTCAGCATATCGCACGTTGGTGCGCGCAAAGGGAGCCGGGGACCGGAAGTAGCGCTTCGAGACTTACATATGTGTAAAGAAAAATTTACATGTTGAATAGAATCTTGTAGCTTGTAACACCAGATTGCTTTCTTTCGTACTAAAGCGTTCTGTCCTTGGTGTTAACCGCCAGCATCATCTACACACACACACGCGCGCACTGTTGTGTGTACTTTCCAGTGGACTAAATGAACAAATACGTTGCCTTCATGCCCAAAACTATTTTCCACCAAATTCGTAAGCATATCGATCATTTCGATATATTTACCCGTTTGTCGGATAATATGTCTCAACGAGATCCAACAGGAACGTTAACAATGCTAATGTGCTTCCAGAATCCACTTCAATAAATAGACAACTGTTCTAACCTAGAAGGGCAAATTGGCAATCCAAGCTGATTGTATTCAACTCATTCTAAACCCATTTTGTCAGCAACACTAGCTGACACGTCTCCGACGACGTCATGACCAGGGCCTAGATTTTCGAAGCTCTCTTAGCGCTAAGATAGTCGTAGGTTAATGTTAATGTATGGCACTTACGCCTATCTTAGCGCTAAGAGAGCTTCGGAAATCTAGGCCCTGATCGAGAAGATCAGAACTGTCCTATTAACATGAAATGCATAGATTTGTCTTGCAATTGTTACCATTTAGGATTTCATCCAGGGTATGCGATAGTGCCTAGTCTTGAAATGGTCAGATTACGCGACTTCATCTGAAATAGATTACATGAACGGTACGAAGTCAATTTGACCTGTTGCTTTCGCTACACGTTTTGGGTGCAGGACATGATTGTATGAGAGGGTGAGGTTCGTGACGGCGCTTTCAGGACCGAAAACAGTGCTTCAGTTGATCACTTCCGGCAACCTGCAAATACGGTATGGGGCAGAACAACGTAAAGTCATAAGCAGGCAGGATTCGAGCTAGTACATTCCTGTCATTCTCATGTTAGTAACGTCAAGACATTAAGCTAGTTGTGCCGCCTCGTGCTCTTGGAGTAGCAACGAACGTCCGGCTGTATCGATAGGCAATTTTAGGCGATATCAGAACGTTCTGTTTTGTACAGGCACTTTTGATGTGGAAGGCACTTTGTTTTTGACCTTCAGTGATTCTGAGGCCTGTATCCTCCCTAGAAGTTGTCACTCGTGGTTGACCTGAACGCTGACGGTCCTTAACGCCTTTAGATTTCTAATGGTTTCTGGTAAATCGGCTGATAGGTCACTATAGGTGATGGATGACAAACAACATCGCTTGCAACTGCCCCCAATGACATGCCAGCATTCCGCATACAAGTAACGTATTATCCTTGAGCTGTTGTTAGTTCAGGTGGTCCCGTGTTTCCTTATCTGCAACTACAAAATCAATTGACCATAGAGCTGTAGGAACGGTTTACTGAAACTTGGTATTTCCTTATGATGCATACAAATGTTGCCCGCCTGGCAACGTAGAAAGTGCATGTCTAAAATCAATTAAGATATACATATGGATGAAGATATGTGGGCTACAAATCACGATGTTGAATATATTCAGGTAAACTGTTCTCCTCTACAGAAGATGGCAGCGAGCCTTTGGTCTAGACAGAGTACACGTATTCCAGGGAAATGTACGTCAAACCACAGTATCTTTGTGTTGGGATATTGTAGTGTCCTATCCTCCATGGCAAGATAAGGGAGACACATTATCTGCATAATACGTTCAGCTTCTATGTGTTGACTATACATGTTCACATAAACCCAACGTTTAAACATCATCTTTGTATAATTTAACAGTTTATTCATAATTTCAATACAACATTCACAATAACATTGGCAGGTATAGTTTTGTGCAAGAAGCATATAAAGTGAAATAACCAACATACACTTAAAAATATTCATTCTCGAGGCAACTCATGATCAAATACAGATAAATACCCCATAAAACGTGAAAGGCCACTTACATTTGCCCACAAGACACTGCTTTAGCCTTTGGATAAGCGGTCGGTGTATCCTCAGGCAAGAGGGAATATCCCAGTACTCATCATTCGTCTTGGTGATGAAATCAGAAACAGCTGCTTCGTGAGCTGAACCCTTCGTGTTTCTCGTTTCATTGAATGACCGTACATAAACAAGAGTCATCAGAAGATGACATATCCCCCCGGCCCCCACATCTTTGAAAGAACAAATCATCTGACAGTTACTTCAAGTGCAGCTTGATTTTAGACTAAGTGCAAATCTTTTCCATGGAAATCATGAAAAAAATAAATGAAAAAAATCTGGAAATAGCAAAAGGCACCACTTCAAGATCTGCCTCATATATCTGCCAAATTTTGCTGAAAGATATTAAGAAGTTTTCACGTTGTGCTCCGGAAACAAAACCTACCCCTCCC
>VKKT01002236.1:55376-72494 GCA_008038995.1 Haliotis laevigata | reverse complement strand
GTGTGTGTGTGTGTGTGTGTGTGTGTGTGTGTGTGTGTGTGTTTATGTGTTAGCATCTTTACTCAAATACTACTAGATGGATTTCTATGAAACTTTCTGGATCACTTGGGTATGTCCCCAAGGCAAATCAATTGGATGTTGAAAAAGTACACTCCTCAAAGAAGGAACACGCAAAAGCAAAATAGCATTGAAAAATTTGGTCTTATTCAATTATGTAAATCAACGAAAATAAACGGTACAGCATTGAAATTATGTAGAGCAATATATTGGTATCTCGTGCACATATCACAAGAATGACAGTCATCATGGTCATTAGTGCTGTCCACGAGGTGACGTTGACGTTACTGCCTTGTATGGCTACCTCATATTGTGTTAGAACTGCAACATGTTGAACAACAGTTATTGTTAAAGCCTCAATGGCGGATTATCTATCTGATCCCACATGTAATTAATTGGTTTCAGATCTGGGGATCTGGAGGGCCAAGGGAGGACATTGATGTTGTCCAGGTAGTCCTCTGTAGCACGTGCTGTGTGAGGTCTGGCGTTGTCCTTGTGGTACAGCTCCTTTGGCGGTCGACAAGACGATGCAAGTGAGGACAGAGAATCTATTTGGTATATCTCGCGGCCGTAAGATTGCCTTGGACGAGCACTAACTCCGATCTGCAGGTGTATGAGATGGCTCCCCACATCATCACCCATCTCCACTAAATCTGTCCACTTGCCTGGTGCAGTTGGATGCAAAACCTTCATTGCGTAGTCTGTAGACACGTTGTCTTCCGTCACCTTGCTTGAGGTGCTACCGCGATTCATCACTGAATCATAGGTGCCTCCAGTTTCCAAGGTCCATAGCTGCACCGAGTTACACAACCTGACTCACGGACGTTCATGTAATCGTGTCAGAGAGGGGGCAACTTCTGGATTTTACAATACTTTAACCCCTTTTGAGGGTACAGCCGCTAATAATCTCAGTTACTAATCCAAACTTCCAATAATAATATATATATACATATCTATTAGCAACCTATTCATCAAAATTTATCTAATAATTCTATTTCTTTTGAATATTCAATAATTAAATAGAAATTAACAGTACTAAAAAGATCCTTAACAGTTTTTACATTGAAATACTTATCCCTTGTGATGGAAAAATCAATACAATCAAGCAGGACATATATGAAAACCCACATTTCGATATACAACTAGCAACTAGCAAATGGAAAAAAAACCGAAACAAACTGAGAGGATGAACTTCTACATTTTACTTCATTTGTCAAATCTTCCTTTATGTCGTGCAATAGTCCTGGATACACTTACATTTCCGAGAACACACACTATTGTCCCTAGTTTATTAATAACATATTGATACCAGAAACATATCTATTATTCATTAGTATGAATGTGTTTGGTAGTAGGTTTCTACTAAAAATATATCTTGTGATCGATGGTGTTCTTTCTACGTTCTTTCAGACACTGATGCAAAGTTAAGCAATATTCACTCATTCACTCACTTTTTCAGAAGTTAACCTGATCAGAGTACATGATTTGCAGCAATATATATTCACAGAACACTTTTTGGCATATCTAATGGTGTAGGACTACTTATTTTCATTTCCTTAATTGATTTTGTTCGGTTAAACTGAAACAATAGCGTTATTTGTATGCACTTGTCATGTTCTAAAAGCACCCCATCATATTGAATGATGCATGACTTGTTATTTCTCCAGACTATGCGCACGGGTAAACTTAAATGTCCTTGCTAAGTAGATCGATGTAATCCATTACATTTTTCATAAGTTCGTCATGTGATCATGTGTCAAATATATACTGAGTCAAAAAAGAAACTTCACAAATGTAATTTGAAAAATAATGAATAAGTTTTCGCTGATGATACATCTATGTATCCGAAATGGGATCCCTATCTTTCGACTCTAGAATAACGTTATCAAAATCCACTCAAACCTATCCATACGTCGTGCAAATGATGTTAGTGCCAAATAAGGTTTTGCACGTGCAGTCGATCGCGTTATCTTCGCATCGAAGTTTTCTTCGTATGCACGTGTTTGCATTGGCCTCAAGAATGAAAAAAACACACTTTTAAACCACGGTTTTAACGGTACTTGAAATGCCACGATTTTCAAATGTTGCAAGCGGGAAGATCAGTTATTGACGTCGCAAGAGCAATGGGATACAGCCGTCGTACTGTGTATGACTTGCGAGGTCGTCTACAACAAACTGGCACCACTTCTGATCGCCCAAGGTAAGGTCGTCCACGTGTGACGTCACGAGCAGAAGACCGTCAAATCGTCTTACGTCACCTACGTGACAGATTTCTGCCGGCTACCCGAACCAGGGCTGAGTTGTTTAGAGGTCGACTGTCCTCACAGACCATTCGAAATTCTGTCTGCTGTGGGCCCAACGTCACCTCCGATGGAACCAGAGTGACTGGAATCGAGTCGTCTTTANCGATGAATCCAGGTTTACCCTCAGATTCGCGGACGGCAGGCAGAGAGTCTGGAGACGACGTCGTGAACGGTATGCCCAATGTTTCGCATTTTTATTCTTGTGACTTGACATTCTTTATACCCATGTATACCCGGTGTAGCCTAAAGGAACTTATTATGGCACTGTCAGTGTATCGAGTTCATCACACAGATCTCAGCAATAACAATTTAACCATCTTACCATCTCTTGTTCTTTTATAGTGCCCTGAAGAAAGAATGTGAAGTTTCTTTTTTTGACTCAGTATATTACACTGTTTGTAACAATATGGGATAATGAAATATTAACGTTGTGATCAGTCATTACAAGGAAGATCTGCATTAACACTGACTGCCAAAGACTGAATCGTTAACGAAAGAGAATCTTCTACGGGGTTTCACGTAGAGGATGGACTCAGAAAAACAATTCACTGTGCCCTGAGGGACGAACAATGTTATTCACTGTACCAACAACACCTCCATGACTTTGTATGTGGTTGTTTCTTTCATCAGTCCACATGATCAATGATTCCTTCCTACACAAATGATCAAAACATACATGTTTCTACACTGTCACTTCACAGGAGCTCAAGGTCCCCGACATCCCTGTGTCGTTGTAAATCCCTGACCACTCGCTCTCCCATACAGTCAAGACATTCAACTGGACACTTTGGTGTGAGCTCTTGATACTTCAGTACTTGTTGGTCCCTGCCTGGCGCTCGGCATTAATGGGTACAGCAAGGACTGGTCGGCTCGGAGTCAGTATAATGTGTCTGAGTGGGGTATTCATGCTTCACTGCAGCATGGTAGCTCAGTGAGCTAGCACTATAAACCAAGCTTAAGTCTGGGCTAGTACAAGCAGCCGCACACACACATACACACGCATGCACGTCGTCATATGAGCGAAATATTCTCAAGCATGACTTTAAACCCAATTTCACCTCATCTCACCTCACCTCACCTCACATCACCTCACCTCACCTCCTGTTACCGTGGTTTGTGCTTTAATACAGCTTTAGCCAGTGTTCACCTCACCTCACCTCTTGATACTTCAATCATATTTTATCATAATGCTATAATGCAGCACTTGATATCAGTTTGGGAATGCGTTGGCTACAACATTACGGGATGCCTTAAAGTGTGACAACTCACCATCAGGTAAAACATATTGTCCCTGGCGTCTCCAGACACAGACAGTTCATGTTGATGATCGTTAAGGTCAAAGTATTTCATCACGACTGATTTCGAGTTGTTTAAGTGAGTGGGTATGATACAAAGTTTTCAAAACTGTTTATGAATACTCCAGCGATATCGCGGTGGGGGAACCAGAAATGGACTTCTCACATTGTACCCATGTAGGGAAACGACCCCATGTCTTTTCCCGAGAAACAAAAGTTTCAACCACTATGCTACCCCTAGGGATCATAGCCCTAGGATATCCTAACTTGGATCCTTGGGTGTAGGATGGGTGTCCTACCATATTGTCGAACAGTACCCTAGGGCTTCTATATCCTAACGTAGGACAAATACTAAGGCGGTGTCCTACCATATTGCCGAACAGTACCCTAGGGCTTCTATATCCTAACGTAGGACAAATACTAAGGTGGTGTCCTACCATATTGCCGAACAGTACCCTAGGGCTTCTATATCCTAACGTAGGACAAATACTAAGGTGGTGTCCTACCTTATTGCCGAACAGTACCCTAGGGCTTCTATATCCTAACGTAGGACAAATACTAAGGTAGGTGTTGACTTCTCCTAAATAAATCCCAGACGAAAACAACATGGCGTTGTACTGATTTCTTCATGTGGTGTTTGGGGTTAAGGATAGGAAGAATGCCGAAAGCGTATATTATAACAGGACTTGTTCAGTGAATCGACCCCGCCTCTCACGGCGTGCGATTCAGGAGGTGTCGGTCGATCTAGAGAGGGCCACACAGCGTTCAAAAGCATGTAGGGCATGCTGGATGAGCTGTCTAACGACTTGGGCAAGTAAGCGAAAGGTGCCTGGATCGAGCCCACCTGTGACCGGGTGTAAAAACCTGGGAGTCAACTTTGTGTGCAGACTCTTTCAGTGTTGTCACAACCCCTAGTGTGCAGTACACAACCCTGTGTACTTACAAGAACCCACTCATCCGACGGTAGATGACCAGATGGAGGACACACGAACACGTGCAGACACCTAGTTGCGGGTATAGTAAGGCGCAGTATCATCGGACAAAATACTGTGACTATGTGTCCCAGTTCACCCAGCTGCAAATGAGTACCTTGTGAGTAATGTCATTTACTTAAACAAAGAACTCAACCATTTTCAAAACTGAATTTTAAATACAGTGTCAAGATATTGGAAGAGTAGCCCGATATTTATCCATTGTGAGATAGTGTAAGGAGCTTATCGTTGTATAGATATAGCTCCACAACCTATAAAGTGTACTTTCAACTGCTGATGTATCGATTAATAGCTTTAACATAAATGTTGTATGTCCTCTTTAACAATAAGAGCAGCATTTGTATTTTCCGTTTCTCATCGCCTGATCGACCCTTCTAAATATCTTGCCGACCCCCACAAAAAACGTGTGTTTTTTCATTCCAACACGGCCGACTTCAACACCGCCAACTCCAACACCGCCGACTCCAACACCGCCGACTCGAAATCATAATCATCACTCACAGCTCATTATAATAAAATCACTCATCAAAACATGTTGTTCAACAGCATTAACCATTACTGTAGACTTGATAAAAATATAATTTGATAAAGGTATTTTTCGGGAGGAGAAACTGTAAGTAGTGCATGGCTGTGAAAACAACACATTTACATAACATTGAATATTACCAGCGGAGCAAATGAGTCCTCTGACATTGCGATGTTTACATTTACAAGCTCATCTCAATCTTTAGTTAGATTCGTCCCTAGTATGGTGACCTGATTGTAGGCAAAAGGTCCGCTGAAAAAAAGCCCTCGGTTAAAAATGTACCGGAAAAAAAGTACCTCTGAAAAGAAGTCCTATTGTAATAAAAACCTATTTATTCATCTACTTTGGTGTCAAATATTTTAGAAAACATTGATAACTCACACATATGGGTTTTTAAATAGATAAATTGATGTTTTATCTTCTTAATTATAAAAAATATTCTGTAGAAAGAATAAAGCTGAAAACCTCTGTAATGTATACAGGATTTGTCTATTTTACATTTGTTGTATGAATAAATACTACATGAAAGTCAACAAACGCTGTGAAAAACTATGAAAAACTAAAAAATACTTTTTATTATTTTGTCAAAACGTCCTTTTTCAAACTAGGACTTTTTTCCTGAGGGCTTTTTTTCCTAGGCAAATTTAGGACTTTTTTCCAGTACTCTTTTCCGATGACTCTTTTTACGCACACCGGTGACGTACCTTCAGTTGCTGGTGATCTCCAGCTCGTTTAATTGTTTTGTATTGTCCATAAAAGTTTGTATAATTTTACAGTTACGTGCTAGTTTTAATTCTCTATATGTGGTAATCTAGTTATTTTACAGTCCTTCGTTGACATTTGGCTATATGGCAGCAATCTATAAATAATCGAGTCTTGACCAGACAATCCAGTGAGCAACATCATGCGCATAGATCTACGCAATTGGGATACGATGACATATGTTAAGCAAGTCAGCGAGAGTGACCACCCGATCCAGTTAGGGCATCAGTCTTTTTTATGTTTTTCACGTAGCCACCAAATTCTGAACATGTCGGTTGGTCGGTCTGGGGAAAAAACAAACAAACAAGTAAACAAACTTAATAAAGACAAAGTTATCTTCATAATGTACTTGATTCTCATGTGTTGGAGTTCTTATTACAATATATTTCGTAAAATTAGGGTCGATCGATCCAACCCGGGTCTTCACAAGTTATGCAATATAGAACATTGTTATTTGTGTATTGTTGACAGTCGGAATTCTAATGGCACGACACAGTGGATTCTCGGGTGCTAATTGTAGTTCACTCTGTAAATTGAGATTAAATCTTTTCAAACAGGATAAATTCAAGAAAACTCACAGATCATAAAAGTAAAAATATATTGGTTAATTGATGTGGGTGAAGGGTACATAGATACACATTGAAATAATTGAAAACGAAAAACAGCTAAGGCATGAGTTAAAGATGTGTCGAGGAATGTAGTAGTAGTGTGTCAGTGCCGAGGTATGTAGAAGTGTGTCAGTGCCGATGTATGTAGTAGTAGTGTGTCAGTGCCGAGGTATGTAGTAGTAGTGTGTCAGTGTCGAGGTATGTAGTAGTAGTGTGTCAGTGCCGAGGTATGTAGTAGTAGTGTGTCAGTGCCGAGGTATGTAGTAGTAGTGTGTCAGTGCTGAGGTATGTAGTAGTAGTGTGTCAGCGTATGTCAGCCTGTATACAGTCGTCACTGGCCCAAACAAAGTAGTCTGTCATATAGACCCTGAAACAAATACGCACAATACAGCCTATGCAAGTCTCGAATATGTGCCAGGTATATAGTCAGTAACACACTGACGCGCATCGATTGCTTTCGTGTTTTCATGTTAGCAGTTCTCTGGAGACTGCTTTGTCAGGTTTCTCCTTTCTGACTGACTCTGTTTATGAGCACAATGTGGCTACGTCTTGTCATATTATACGAATGTCTATGCCTGTCAAGAGAAAACATCTGCACCAAGATAAGTAGATTTCCTCAACTCAACAACAATTACACAGTTGACGGTCAACCTATAGAGACAGTTGCTGTGGGAGGACTGTTGGGTTGTGTGTATGAATGTCAGCTGAAGGCGACGTGTGAAGCCTTCACTTACAACAAGAAAACGAGGGACTGTAAAATTTATGATCAGTTTGAGTTTTCCTCACCAAACAACATCAACGGCAGTGATGTTCTCACCTCCATCATCAGCGACTGGAACAGTGAACAGGTACGTTTGGTTGAGATGGCCCTAGATATTGATGCTATATCACAGGTTTGACATTTAGAAAAGAAACTGTCGGAAGTTGCCGTATTTCTCAAGCTTACTCTGAAATAGAAATGATGATTTAAGTCTCTGAAAGTGACCATTTGACGGTATTGATGTTTGTGTATTGAAAGAAAAAAAGATAGTTCGTTTGAGCACTTCCTTTCCCAACACATACTTAAAATTGTTGAATTCTGTTACCGGATTGTGACTTTTGTGGCAGTTTTTTTCATTTCGTCGGCTTGCTCCTTCTCCAAATGTAGATGTACAGCTGATGTGTCGTTGTAATACACCCATTTACTAAACCTATATTCATGTTGGACATTTCGATTGTATTTCAACATAGTGGATTGAGTTAACATAGTCAGAATGATACAACGGACAGTCAGCTGGCGGGGTGTAACCCCACAACCGAACAGCTGAGGAATTTGAAATGCCCAATGCCTTTTTGCTAAATATAACAAATATGTTTGGTATTACACTTCCGATGTAAAGTACAAATTCTAGTTTTTGCATGCGCTTTGCCAATAACGTTTTTATTCACTCCAGTTCTTTAATATAAATTTGGGGCGGTGGGGTAGCTTAGACGTTAAGGCGTTCGCTCGTCACGCTGAAGACCCGGGTTCGATTCCCCACATGTATACAATGTGTGAAGCCCATTTCTGGTGTCCCGGGCTGGGAGATTGCTAAAAGCGGCGTAAAACCCAACTCACTCCCTAATAATCTGGGAAGACGTGTGTGGCAGCAACTGAATTAACACCACACTTTGCAAGCACTTAGGCAAGCACTCGTTGGCCATTGTCGACGACTTCCGGTCATAGTGTTTCGACAGGTTATCCTATTCATAAGGATGTGTTGTGTTTCAGCAACCGCCGCTGTAGAAGGTCACACTCGTTATTGACTTTTTGTGTCCAAACTGTTTCAGTTTTAGTCGCAGTGGGGGTTCATGGAACGTCAAGTATTATAGAGCATTAATTTACACTGGTAATCCACTGTTCATCGTCCGTATTGTTACCTGGACGACTGCATTGTAATACACAATTGTTTTCATAATAATGCTTACTCCCATTGCCGAGGTAAAAGTATCATACAGTTGTGTTGACGTCAGTGTTGGTAACGCTAGCAGCAAGGGACGACCAAACTAGGCAGCCTGTTAGCCTTGGGTTGAGCCCCTGTGTCGTTAGAGGACGGGATTGGCGTGGTTAAGTGCACCAACAAACCACTTAAAGTAGGATGGACCCGGGTCTATCAATCCCCGGGCTACAACTATGTGACATGTGCAATTTCAAATGCACCACTGAATTCATGTTTTTCCCAAGAGTCGTATGCCCAGAAGGCGTGTGAGAAAATATAATCATTTAGATTTCCTCCTGGAGTATCATTCGAGTCATTCGAGTATCCGGGTGCTGCAAGACGGAGTCGTGCTTGTTTTGAGCATGTGCCATACGACCCGCCAGTAACACCCCACCCCCCTGCTTAAACAACGTCCACTTGACAATGATCCTATTTATACTGACCACAGATTGTCCAATTTAATCGATTTCTAGCCACGTTTTCTTGCGATTGGGTCTGTTGACAAAAATACGTTAGAGTTTTCAACCATTTTGCTATAACTGAGGGTATACAAGGCATTGCTCGAGATGCTAAAGGCATTCCTTTCACTGTGGCGGACCGCGATCGATTGTCGGAACTTGAGATGAAAAACGATGAAACTATTAAACGAATAGGTATATGTTTTCTTTGTATTAAGTGCTCCCAAATCACTGAAGGCAGGTTACTGTGACATCCATGTCGACACCTATATTCCCAATCCTCTCAAGTGCTTTAAATGCCAAAAGTATGTTCATGGTGTTAATACTTTCACATTGTCTGTTGTGTGCGCTCACTGCGTTGAGAAGATACATTCAACAGAAGATTGTGACTGTGATTTTTAAAAGAAATGCACTGGCTGCTCAGGCGACCATTCATCGTTCTCCAAAGAGTGTCAAACGTAACCAGAACATTAGTTTTGCCGATGCCCCAAAAATTGTCGAAAGATATGAACTAAAGGAAACTTATGCTTCAATAACAAGAATGCGTCTGAGACAATCCTTAAAGTATCGAAGTCATCACAAAACTAAACCTAATCCTGTTTCTTAACAAGAACCCAAACTGGAGAATCCCCAAAAGGGCCCTTGAGAACATGGAGGTGTTCTTGGGCACATTCTTGGGCACATAGTATATCGCCCACCAAAACTTGTGAAATGATTTGAGTGATTGGTCCAGGATTGTACTCCATCAGTATTCTGTCTGCAGGGGACATATTAATAACTGATACTTTTGAGCTACGTCATTCCAATATATATCATTATGTTACACCCCTTGGTGAGAAGGCCACTGGAGGATCTTCAATCCTAGTCAGAATGTAATCCATAGACCTGGGGTTGACGATGAATTTTATGGAGAAGCATGTACAATGTGAATACATTAATATACATATTTGACATATTCTGTTTTCTCTTAGTATACCTGCATGCCTGAGTTTTAATAAATAATTCATGGGAAGAGGAACGAAAACGAGAGAAAGATATACGTAACTTTTTTACGTCAATTTTTGCTAAAGAGTTTTCAAAACGTTCAGCTGTATATCATTTCAATGATTATAATATAAACATTTCGCTGATTCCGACCAAGATTGGAAATACATATCTTTCATTCTTTGTGTAAATAATATGACACATTTTGCATGGGGCTGAACATGGTGATGACACCACACATAACCATAACCTGTTTTGTACAACTGCTCTCTAACATCAGTCACCCAATTTCTTTTCCAATTTTCGTCATACAGTTTCATCATATCATTGTGCCCATCCTTAAACCTGAACGTGATCGTACCGATCCTTCAAATTATCGACAAAGTGCACTAACTAGCTGCGTTTTCAAAGCCATGGAACTCGTGATAAATAATCGACTCGTTTGGTACTTGGAAACCAACAATCTTCTAACTGATATACACTCTTCAAAAAAGAAACGCATAGGCCAATTTTAGAATAATGTATTGCATGAGTTAAAGAGCAATTATTTCATATATTTTCAATGAAAAAAAAATGTGACAAAGAGTTTGCCAACACAACAGCAGCCTTTATTGTTAAGTTTCTCTTTACTTGAGTCCACAAGATGGCGTCAAAGTCAGTACTTGATATGGTCACCATTGGCAGCAACTACTGCTCGGCGCCGTCACGGCACAAACTGGATAAGTCGCTGTTGCGGAATTCCTTCACATTCGTCCTGTTATGCGATAGCCATTTGTGGAAGTGTCTGAGGCGTGCTTTGACGTTGATATACACGTCGACCGAGTTCATCCTGTAGATGTTGTATCCGGCTTAGATCTGGTGATCGGGAAGGATTGGTTTGCAGGAAACGATCTCAAAGGCGAGATATGGTGCTCTGATGAAATGTCGGGCAAGTCCCGAGCTTCAAGGCGGCCTATGGCGATGTTCCGATTGGCGTCATTCAGTCGTAGCATGATGAATGCCTCTTTTCCAGGCAAAAACGAATGACAAAATTAAACACAACGTTTGATTTTTTACAGTGATCGATACTGCATGCTTTTCCACTTAAAGCACGTGCATTTTGCTTTGCGTGTTTTTCCGTTTTTGTCAATATTTCTTCAAACGCTTCTAAAACAAGGGGTAACAAATTGCAGCTTTCTGGCGCTGCAGCTGTTGACAATCCTACAACTGTGACGCTTTGGAAATAAAAGGTGCATTTGTAATGTGTTTGCCGCAGCTACATGAGTCCTGTAATCTCAAAATCAGAAATGTGTTTCTTATTTTATGAGTGTACAGTGTAGAAGTACCATTGATCATTTGCTGGGTTGGAATCTTTTGTCAAAAATGCCACAACTTATAAACAACATGCAGTGTCGATCCTTTTCCACTTACTACACAACATGGAAACATGGTATTTTAAGAGATTTATCTGAATTAAGATTTTTGAAATGGTAGGCAATTTCAAGTCCCCGTGGGTTTCATTTCAATCAAGATAAGGGTCTCCAACAAAGTAGTATTTTGTCTGTCACTCCACTTAATATAAAAAATACTAGTTTATCAACAGTATTAAGATTCAAAAGATGGATCGTTAGTATGGATGATTTGAATAATCGTAATTGCAATTGTCTTTGAATACCAGTATATAATATATGGTGTTTAGAAAATCAAAAACAAATTGTATTCACTTACGTCGAAAAAAATCAACCACAGAAGGACCCGGAACCAATTTCGGACGGTACACATATTACAATTGTAAAAAAGGGCCAAGTTCCTGGGTATTACTTTGTATCAACATTTGACCTTTGGGCAAAATAGAAAATATTTCAGAAATAAATTACTGAAAGCACAAGGCATATTGAAAGTTGTTTCCTGCTGGAAGTAAGAAGGGGACCAGAAGACCCCCCTCCGTCTACGATGGAGCCTGCAAAAGCAGCCTTAATCGTTTTGATTCTATCCACCACCAAGGCCTAAGAGTTTTTTCAAATTTCCCGTATTGACAGTCTTAACGTTCATATACCGTATACTTCTGATACTTACAAATCTAACTATGTGGATGGATCCAAGGATGGTAGTTGCTGGTGCCACTGTCTTTGGATCCAGAACAGTTTCTTCCAGATTACCAAACAACAACACCATATTTACAGCCAAAGCGAACGCCAATTTATCTGCTCTTGAATATATCAATAAACAGTCTGAATATAATAATACATAATATTTTCAGGTTATCTTTCTTGCCTGCAGGTCGATGCAAACATGTCAAATCAGCATCCATTTGAAATTCTTGAATTAGAAAATGATCTTGCTATCGGCCCATATGCCATTGTCTGCTGTTGGTCACCACGCCATGTTTGAATTTCATTGGCTGCTACCTTTAATGAATATAAACCTGTTTTAGAAGCTACATCCGTGGTCCACTGCAACAGAGGTGGAATACCCAAGTAGGTATCAATACATTGCATGCAATAAAAGCCTGTATACTCTGGTTACACCTTTTTTGGCTATAAGTCCAGATTTGAAGAGTTCGCGTTACGACGATGCCGTATTGGCCATAACAGATATACACATGAATAATTTTTAGAGGTGATGATCTTCCGTTGTGTATCCCTTGTGAAACATGACGGTCAAGTATGTCCTTGTTTCACTGCATTGTTTTTTCCATCACAGGGGATAAATAGTACAGTGTCAAAGCAGTAAAAGACCTTTTCAATAACGTTTATTGTCCTTTAATCTTTGGATTATAAAAGAAAAAGCGCTTATGCATAAATACTGATGTGCAAAGTGTCTTTTATAACTTGGTACTGTACTCGACAGAGGTTGAAGTACCATAA
Source organism: Haliotis laevigata (assembly GCA_008038995.1). Lineage (NCBI taxonomy): Eukaryota > Metazoa > Mollusca > Gastropoda > Lepetellida > Haliotidae > Haliotis > Haliotis laevigata. The sequence goes on along the minus strand of VKKT01002236.1, from coordinate 59,705 downwards.
AAGTGTTCTCCCCCCGAGAGGGTATGTAAGTCTATGTCTCTCAAGGTATTTTTATATGTACCAGGTTTTCTTTATCGAAGTATATATGTTATGTCAAAGTATGCCTAGACTTGTCTATAATTTCTAACATCTGAAAGGATGGTGTAAATCCAGCTGAGGTCCATGCGGGAAGCAAATGTACTCTATGCTCTCGTTGTCCTTAGTATGGTGACCTACCTTCAGTTGTTGGCAGTCTAAAGCCTGTTTCGATATTCTGATGCTTGATGGGCATTTAGAAGTTGGAAGGTAACATAACAATGTATGGTATGGAGTTTACTTCTGTATTATTTACAACACGACGTTTCTGGGCTTCTTCTTGTCCCTTCATCCACAGCATACATTGCTATGTTTTTATATTGTCTTGTCATCTGTAGATAATAGTTTTAAAGTTGTATCTATGATATTCTAGTTGTCTTCACTGTCCTTTGATGACAGTTTTTATATGTATCTTTAGTTATTATGAATCTTTTTCTTGTTTTAGTCACGATATGATAGTGCTGAACAATTGCCGATGTGAATTTAGATATTAACTCACTCACTCACTCAATTAAACATCCAAGCATTAATCTGGTTGATTATATAATGCACATTTCAAAATATATTTTCTCTTCTATTCGCTTATCTCCACGCAGAACTACACGACAGGCCGATTGAATCAAGCAGTGACGCCAGGTATGTTTCCAAATATCAGTAAGATAGTTTGAGAGTGATAACACCGCTTGTCGGATGAAATTTATAGCGTTTACATTCACCACTTTCATTACTCGACCCTTGATCAGGAACGATCTTAGATTCTACCACACAGGTTGTGTAGAACTTATAGCGTCCAAGAGAACAGGGACACTCACGGCACACCGTTGTTGTATCCATAGTTTGTGTTTGTGTGTGTGTTTGTGTGTGTGTTTGTTTGTGTGTTTTTTGTATATGGAAATGACCATGCATAATGGGATCGACATGTCTATATTTAGCCTTAACTTCTAGTTAATATTTTGAAAACAAATTTGTTGGTTTCTTGTTTAACGCCACACTCCGGCCATTTTCCAGCTATTGTTGCTGTCTGGATCTTCGGTAATACAGATAGTACATGTTGTCATTCTTTAGGTGAGGTAGGTCAATTCTGACATTGCTTTCTGCTAAAAAAAACCCATTTTATCTGGTATATCAATTTCAGATACCAGAAGGTCAAAATAACATGAATGTATTTTGGCAACTTAAATTCCTAAAGAGTCAGTGTGGCATCAAAAGGTCTCTTCACAGAATACGGGTCACATACGCAATAGTCATAGATGCCAGCAATTTCCGCAAACGCAGCATGGTAACGACAAAACATGGCCATGCTGGCATGTCTTTCTGCAGCCCCCTTAATCCAGACCGTCAAGTGAGTACGTATATATTATGCATCACTATGTCTCGCTTTTTACTCAGGGCAAGATTGTTTCATACGGGCCACAGAACTGCTGCTTCCAGACGGGACTGTTATCAAGAGAAGACGCTTCTACAATGGCACGTTGAATGTCACCCTTTCAGGCAGAGAATGCCAGAAGTGGATTTCAAACACACCCCACAAGCATGATGAATATGGCAATGCTCCTGGCCATTTCGCAACTGGAGAATCTATGGAAGAAGTAGCCAACTACTGCCGCATTGTTCTTCCCGACACAGTTGACATACCGTGGTGTTACACAATAGATCCTGGCAAACGCTGGGATCAATGCAACGTAACTGAATGCAAGAAGTTGTGATCAATATGCTAACTTTAGCAGTACCCAGGAAGCAAGCTATCATTGGGTGAACTTTATTTTCACCCATTGGCTCATTTCGATTTGTCTAGTGTCATTTGACCCAGCTCAGCAGGAACCAAGCACGTGTCCAGCACTGACCCAATAGTGAATATTGTCACCCACTAGAGAGCTGCTTTTGTTGAGACCTTACAGCAGCCTCTATGATCTTATGATTAATGAGCAAACGAAAGTGATAAGTTATAGATAAATGAGAAGCAAATTCGTAAGTGGGTTCATTAAATTACTTCGTGCAGACAACTAACAAATCTGAGTACATAACCTTTCCCGATTAAGCTTCTGAATTCCCAACAAACTGCATTGAATTTTAAAGGAAATCGTGAAGCCCATTTCTTGTGTCCCCTGCCGTGATATTGCTGGAATATTGCTAAAAGCGGCGTAAAACCAAACTCACTCACTCATTTAAAGGAAAGCAAGATAAATGTGGTTCAGATTCACTTCTGAAATAAAGAGTTTTAATATATTATTGTTTGTACTAGTATTGACATTTGCATTTGTGTTTGGGGAGGGTAAAGATAGGCTCTGCCTGTGTGAATGTGTGTGTGTGTGTGCGCGCGCGCATGCGTGCGTGCGTGTTTGTGTGTGTGCATTGCTCTGGTTTGGGATTTGAGTTTTGTGTGTGGGGAAGACTGGTCATTTGAACCACAGGAGATAAACGCTGATTTCTTTGCTTCTGAGGTGATCTAGGAGAGCCAGAGTGTATGGCCTGTAAGGGCCTACATCTGCAGTACCATTGAGGTAACCTTGGAGATCTCCGAAGGAAGTCGTTGCCGTAAGCTGGATATTGGTGTTGGTGGAGCAGGCGAGTTATTTCCGACAGTGTGTGTAATTGTAACGACGTCTCCATCTTCAAAGTATACAGAGTGGTAAAGACTAATTACTTTTCATCCAAAAACCGAGGGTGTTCAAATTTGTCATATCAGCTGTCGATCATAGAAAATACCTCTTCGGTCGTGATCTAACCTCATTTTCTAGGTTGATGACAGGACAGGTGTGAATGAATAAAAGTGTCTGGTGTGCACAGCAATTTGCCACAAGTGTTCTCGGAAACTTGCAACAGTTGTGTGTAGGACTATGTCAAATATATGACATGTACATATACAATACTCCTACCATTACAAGCTTAAAAGGATCCCACCAGATAGAATTTATGGTTTTCAGAAAAGATTATTGGATACACTTACATATCCTTGCTGAATAAATCATAGCAATCTATCTCATATCACTCATTGTTGTCACCTAATAGAAATGGTCATATATTTACATATACGCTGCACACACACACACACACACACAAACTACACACAAAAAGACAACTCAAAAGTGGTTTTCAAATGAACACCTTATGCATTACATGTATTTATATAATTAACAGACAATAATCATTTTTTTCAAATTCGGTGCAAGTCATTGCGCAGTTCATCATGACTTACATGCAACAACCGAAGGTGATCAGTTCTCAATGTCTTGTGGCTCCCCGTTGGAGTCCAGAACTGCCGGACATCATCGGCACTTGGAACCAAAACAGATTGGGAAGTGTTCAAATGTTCCCTGAGGTTTAGATGTTGAGGTCTTTTTTATATTTCACTTGTTATTTCGTACAAAGTCAACATACAGCGAATAGTCGAACATTTCCAGAAATTACCAGGAATTTTGATAATGGCCTTCCAGATTTATAGAGAATATGAAATAAACTAAATAAACACTACAATTTATCTTCGAGTTGTAATTATGTAAATTATATGAAATTTCAACCTCCTTTTTAATGTATGAAATGTTAGGATGTCTATTTGCTAATCTTGATTTGAAAATATTGTATTTTGACATAATTTTGATGCGATCGAGCAAATCATTTCTTTTGTCAGGGTATCCAAATAATACCCTTTTCTTATGAAAGTGAAGAGGAGTACCCTTTCATGTTGAATCCACCCCCATTATTCCAAATCTCTTTGACAGTATCACATTCATACATTTATTGCTGCTGCCGGAATTGAGCTGGAGAATATATCTCCTTCTCGTCTTCTTTTTTCTCCTCCTTGGCAATTGTTGAGGCCATACGTTGACTTAACATTAACCACATTTTCAAAATCCGAGAGTAATGATTAACAGTATAAACAAGTATTTAGTCAATTAAGAAATAAATATAATCCATATAATTCCTTATTTACAAATGGATCCAAGGATGGTGGCGGGGTGGCTTGTGCCACTGTCATTGGATCCAGAACAATATCTTCTCGACTACCAAATAACAGCTCTATTTTCACAGCAGAAGAAATGCTATATTAACAGCTCTAAAATATATAAATAAACACCGTAAATATAAACAATATATAATATTTTCCGATTCTCTTTCGTGCCTTGAGGCTATCAAAAATCTATCTTGTAAACATCCACTTTTAATTGAAATTATTGGATTATATAATGATCTTGCTACTGGCCAATGCGACATCGTCTTTTGTTGGCTACCCAGCCACGTTGGCATTTCTGGGAA
>VKKT01002235.1:28746-57345 GCA_008038995.1 Haliotis laevigata | reverse complement strand
TGATGATGATGAGGATGATGGTGAGTGTGATGTCATGACAATGTGGTGATGATAATGATGAGAATGATGATGGTGAGTGTGATGATGATAATGATGATGGTGAGTGTGATATCATGACAATGTGGTGATGATAATGATGGGGATGATGATGGTGAGTTTGATGATGATGAGGATGATGGTGAGTGTGATGTCATGACAATGTGGTGATGATAATGATGAGGATGATGATGGTGAGTGTGATGATGATAATGATGATGGTGATGAGTGTGGTGATGACAATGTGGTGATGATAATGAGTATTGATGAAGATCATCAATACAAACAATGTGGGGATGATAATGTTGACAAGGATGATGATTATGATGATGATGATGATGCTAATAACAGTGTTGATAAAGATGATGTGATGATCATGACGACAAACAATGTGGTGATGATAATATTGACAATGCTGATGATAATCACGATGATGATGATATTAGCATCAGCTACAACTAATCAAGACGTAAACAATCATCTCACTTGACACGACAAACATGGCTTGCATCAGTGAATATGCTCTACGAGTTGTATACAATATTTATTGTTTCTTATCTTCCCCTGCAGACCTGGGAATCATTTACATGACTCATTAACAAGCCAAAACAAGAACATTTATTTCACAAATAAGAGTGATAAGCTGGAAGAAAATGGCGATGATACAAAATTAACTTGTTGATACTTGTTGAGTTACGAGCTGTTTCAGTTGAAACTGTTTACAATATGTTTTTCTACCAAATCGTTAAAAATGCCTAGAAGAGGTTCTTTTAGTGATGTTTATTCAGGAAGAATAAACATGCAGTCAAAAGGCTCCTAGCCAACAAGTGTAATGTTTTTGATATGTGTTTTTTTCATGATTTGGATGTCAGTGAGCGATGATAATATCGATAGGCGGCAAATGGCAAAATGCATTCAAACAGTTATGGAAACGCCAATTAGTATTAAAGAACTTATGCATTAGATTGGTAGTTTCTCTCATCAGAAGAAACTTTTGCTTGTCATGTTTGCAAATCTACAAATGTAAGAAATATATCAGAGTATGTTTTTCGAACTGAGCTAAAATAAGACAAGACACAGTTAGAGGGCTAAAAGCAGGTGTGCTACAGTCAGAGAACTAAAAGCAGGTGTGCTACAGAGCTAAAAGCAGACATGATACAGTCAGAGAGCTAAAAGCAGACATGACACAGTCAGGGCTAAAAGCAGACATGATATAGAGAGTTTAAAGCAGACGTGATACATACAGATCTGAAAGCAGATATGATCCTGTTAGATCTTGAACACAACATTCTTCATTAAATTTCCTCTGCATGGATACGCACAAAAACGTGTTGCTATTCAGATGAGTAAATAAACATTTTGGTGAGTGCTGATTGGTTTATCACTGGAGAATCATCAGTACACACGGAGTACGTGCTTCAGTTTATGTCAGTTGTGAGACACTGGGTGAGGTGAGGTGAAATTGGTTTTTATGTCGTGCTTGACACTGGGTGAAATAAACAGGAGCTCACAGTAGTTCAACAGTGAACAGAATCCAACACAATATCCGACTCCAAAGAAATTAAAGAACGCCATATTTTTTCATATTACCAGAATATAAACTGACTGGGGGTATTCATTTTGCAATGGCGCAGGGATTTATTTACTTCTACTCACGAACATGGAGGTCCCAGGGACCCCTAATTATTAGTTTTAAGGGTTCTTGCACTTGCAGGCAATACAAGGGTCCTATGAAGTAACAGTGTAGAGAACTGTACGTTTTGATAATTTCCTTAGAGCCTGGACTGAATCATTGATCATGCGGACTGATGGGTGAAATGATGCACGTAAATGATCTGAAAGAAACATCCAAACACAGTATGAGACATACGACTTTGTAGTCGTGGATAATAACTTCTTGTTTATTACATAGAGTGACAATGTGGTATAGATTCTTCACAAGTATCATGCCAAAAGTGACCATTGTCCCTGGCATGGTGATCTTCCTTCAGTTGCTGGCAATCTTGACACTGTATTATTATAAAGATGAAATACATTCAGGAGTTCATGCTAGTCTTAAACCTATAGGTGTGATATTCTAGCTGCTTTACTGTTGTTTCTCAAGTTTTATATTCTTGCTATACGTGTTATAGTGAGTGAGTATGGATTTACACTCACTCACTCACTCACACAAACTATTCAAACTGGCATTAAAACCACCCCAACTTATTCCCCTCAGTATATTGATCACGAAAACACTCAAAGCAGGTAGAGAATTTCCTCTTTCTTTAATGTCAACTAACACTGAGAACTATTAACAAAAATAATTGCTATTAGAGAACAACCCACTAATCTCTGTGCTACCAGTAATACAACTACACATGTTGTGGAAATATACATCTTTACAACATGAATATAACTGAGTAATTTGTAAAAAACAGCTAGACACTTGTGAAAAAGACACAAAAAACTCACATCATTTAAAGAGAAACCACATATAAAATTATGGCTGTTTGGAAGTTTGTCAACAGAATTCAGTTTTGAAGGAATGTGCCATTCTAATTGACCATTACTGTTTATTACCATTGACATTAGTAGTGGTACGGAAAGCAGTCTTTCATGTGTAATACCATCTGCCACAAAACTGTATATTAATGTACATGTCATGAGAAGATGAAAGGGTATGCACTTGAAAGGGAAATGCATGTATTTTACAGGTTTGAGATGTGGTTTTCAATTAATTTCTTTCAAATTACAAAATTATGGATTCTGGTGTCAAATCAGTACAACTAAGGTGTATATTTTCTAAGTGTTTACATGTAAGGTTTCAGGGTCCAAGGTTGATTCCCGACATGGATACAATGTCTGAAGCTTATTTCTGGTGTTCCCTGCCATGATATTGCTGGAATATTGTTAAAACTGGCATAAAACCCAACTCACTCACTCACTACACTACTACAATTATAACTCCTATACTTTAACATTGACTTACTACAATTGCAAAACTTCATGAAACAGAGCCAACAAGATTTTTCTACTAAGAGGTGACAAACAGGATCGTGTGGTCAGGCTCACTGACTCATGTTATACAGCACTTGAACCACTAGGCTATTCCACTCCTTGAGCAAAAAGATTCTGAAAAATGTACACTGGAAATAAATTCACAGTTGTAAACAATTTCTTTGGTTAAAAAAAAATGCAAACAAAGCCCAAAGAACCATGTCAAGAGCACTTTGACCACTAGGTTATGCCACTCATCTTAAAAACATTCTTAAAAATGTACATTGAAAATATATTTGAAGCCGAAGAAAATTTCTTTTATTTAAAAGAAATGAAAACAAAGCCCAAGGAATCATGTATAACAGCACTTTAACAGCACTCCCTTTGGCATGGTCGGAAATGGCGTACCCACCAAGCACATATTCTGAAGAAGTCATTTCTATGCTGATCAGCTGACTGACCTCTCTCAGAGAACAGCCATCCATTTCTCTCTCTGCCTTTGATCTTTACAGCTATTGCTGATCAGTAAGATGACATATGACGAATGGATAACAAGTACATTTCCAGATATATCTGCAATCTGTGTCAATTGTACGAAACTGACAAGCTCAAGAGGAAATATTATCTAAAACCGGTCATACTTGAATTCCGTAGTCTTTTGAGAATTCATTTCCTGTCTTGGGTATGTTTAAATTTTATTAATATTATATATATTATTTTTATAAATTACCAGATATGTCTTTAGTTTGTGTCATATGTACAACACTGACATGCTCATGAGGAAATATTAACTAAAGTCGGTCATACAGGGTTTCCAGTCTTTTTGTGTATTCATTCCCAGTTTTTGGTCTTTTGACATCATTTGAGAAAGGTGATGTTTTGATGACCAGTTCCCATAAACAGAGCAGGCATGGGTGGCCCAGAGGTCAAGGGTGCATCAATTTGCATCCAATGTGTAAGCAGAAATCTGGGGTTCAAATCCAGGTTCGACTGGATTTTGGTTTTACCTGTGCTTGAGATTTCACTAAAGCGGTGGTCACATCTTCTGGACATGTAAGTAGTTGACCGTAGTCGAGGATGAACGTTGTAAATGGTAGTAGACTGGTATTTGACATTGGTTAAATGTAGTTAAGTTTAGTTATGACTTCAGCAAACCCATGGTTAGACCGGACAATTTTCAACATGTTCAAAATATCTCTACGGTAAGCTTGAATGCCAAGACCCTACTGCTACAGTAGCTTGAACATGGTTGATCATAGTTCTCCCTAGTATACCGTAATTGACCTTACTGCGCCGTTGTATTGACTGTAGTACACCATGATAACATGGCACTACAATCAAACTACAGTTTACTACGTTATATCACTAAAGTCCAGGGCCTAGATTTTCGAAGCTCTCTTTGCGCTAAGATAGTCGTAAGTTAATGTTAATGTATGGAACTTACGACTATCTTAGCGCTAAGAGAGCTTCGAAAATCTAGGCCCAGTAGGACAACGTTCATGATCGTAAGATGTGACCGCGCCTTAAAGTTGAGTAAGTAATGCTTCCTTTAGCAATATTCCAGCAATATCAAGGTGGGTACATCAGAAAAAAGGTTTGACATATTGTACCCATGTGGGGAATCAAACCCAGGGCATGACAAGCCAACACCTTAACCAGTGTACTACCCTCTCCATCTATTCATCAGTTGTAAACATCTGGGAACTGCATCAGTTTGAGCCAAGCTTCCATATTAATCTGATGCACTGGGATAGTGTTCAGAGAGGATTTATATCCCTCTAACTCACAACCTCATAACACAGGACTATGTCAATGGATTAAGTGGTCATTTAATGAATTTTAGTTTGAAATATATTCAGTCACATTAAATTAATACTGAAATAGTACAGTATGGATCCATAATCATTTATTCATTATATTCATTCTTTTAGAAATGACCTCTTTAAGATGGATGGGTGGGTGAGGGTTTTTGTAGGCCTCATTTAGCAATATTCCAGTAATATCACAGCAGAAATGGGTTCCAGATTTTGTACCCATGTGGGGAATTGAACAGGTGAAAGCTTGAACCACTAGGCTACCCCCATTGCCCCTTCTCTAAGGTGAAAAAGTAAAGTTTAAAACACGCAGCAGAAATTGATTTCTTCCACTGTAATCATAAGAAATTGCCAATTATTTAACATTACATTCAAATGTCATATTCATATTATTGTATTGAAAGTAAGATTGCGAAACAGTGAACGCATTGGCAGATCAAACTCAGCAATATTTCAAGTACATTCTGCTAAAATATGAAACTTCAGTCAAGTGATATGAGGTTCCAATAATTTATTAAAAATCTGATTTTCAAAATTAATATTTTTCACAGTGTTAATCCATGTATGAAATGCTTTTGGAATAACACTCAGAATTAAGTGAAGATGGTAAAAAAAGATCTGTCCTGCTTGACATTTGTCGATCAATACATAGCAGCCAGCAGCATGGCTGCATCCTTGCAAGGTTCGCTGAACACAATGTTGTTGTTTTAACCATTTCGGTGTAACAGAGAACAATTTGCATATCGGTTTTCTCAATAACCACAGTATAGAAATTTGAAATCATGAGAAATTAAATACATTGGTTTCACAATCACTTGATTGTCTGGTACAGACTCGATTTGTTTACACACATCGACAGCTGTAATACTGCTAAAACAAACATATGCTCATGATATAGCCACAATTGTACAATCAATTTCTTATGAACGTTGAAAGGGTTTTATAGCTTTTATTTGCTGATGTCATATCATGGTTAAACAACCTATAATAATGAGGCCTTTTACAATGCCAGGATTTCAAAATCTCTGGCTCTGTTAATGTAAATTCATTGAAAATATTTCTTCAGTTTCTTTTCGTGAAAAGCCAGCACAATTCATCACTAAAACTGAAAAACTGAACCATAATGATAATCCAAATATATATTTCTGTCAGAAAAAATGACACTGTCAAGTTTTCAAATGATGTTTTCATAAATTTGAACTGCATTAATGGGTTGGTCAATTAATACATGTAAAAGGGGTGGGGCAGGGGAAACATGTTACTTGTTAAGTAAACAAAATATTAAGATATACACATTTTTTTAAGATATGAAAACATGTTTAAACAGCTTATCATAACTGCCAATTACAATGTTAGGATATCAAAATTTAGGGTTCAGTAAATGTAAATTCATAACCAATTTTTGTTTAGATTATCTTAGATATAAAATATTTATATATATTGTCCTGAGACCATACCCAACTGAAACCCCCCAATCCCAGGCCCTACCACACTATCACAAATTTCCAGTCCGTTACTGAGTATAGCAGACATACTTAAACGGTGTGACTGAACGATGATACAAGGTTAAACTGCACTGGAACAGGTAGGGCAACAAGTAACAGCCCTGTCCTAAACCATCATCTCCCTGTCATATTTGAAGCGGACAAACTTGACGTCTTGTTTGCTTTTTTCATTCTTAAGTAAACTTTCTTCAAAACCATTGCATGATTGTGCAGATCACTCATATTAAAGAGGCTATTTTCCAACAGACAAACTGGCATTGATAAAGAGCTGTGAGCATTTCTTTCAGAACTTGGTTGTAATCCCTCTCCTATTCAGAAGTCCCGTCAGGGTTGGAAATAGATTTCTTACAAATAAAAATCATTTAGTAAATGGAAAAAGAAGGGTAGGATGAGGTTGCCATCTTTGATTGTATCGACAATGTCAGCTGTGATTAAGGTAACTTGCTTGGGATCAATAAACCTGAATTATCAACATGAAGACTACAAGAGGTCACCAACTTGTGATAGATTGGTGATTTGAGGTCACCTTGTTTTGAGGTTTGACATAAGTCCATGTATCCTAATGTTGACATATAATGTAGTATATGAGAGAGTTAGAGAATTGAAGCAGGGCTATAAGAATCAGGATTGTGGTAAATGGCAATGGTAGTGCTTTATCTTCACAATTGCATCAAACAGTAATATAGGGTTATACATGAAAGATTGTGTTCATGATAGTGCTTTCTGTAAGTACAAACTCATTTTTCCACAACCCCATGGCATTAAACAGTGATTTATAAACACATGGTGACAATGAAGTCAGAATTGTACAACTAACTCTGCTTTCAGCACATTATTTATGAATATGCCCAGTGCTTCTGTCCCTTTCATTACTGAACATTTTATTGACAAACTTTCAAATTGAAACCTTTGGTTAACATTGTTCATTAGAAATTATAGGAACCTGTGAAGATATGGGTTCAAATTAATCTTCAGCAACCCATACTAAGTAGATCTCTTGCTGACTTGGTTAACACATGTCATGGGATCCCATTATGACATTGATGCTCATGATGTTGACCACTGGATTGTCTGGTCCAGACTCTATTATTTACAGACTGCTGCCATATAGCTGGAATGTAGCTGAGTGCGGCGTTAAACAACAAGCAAAGAAAGAAGTGAAACATACAAACACCTCATAACACCCATAAATAAAAGAACATGTCCCCGAATCAAAAAGCACACAAGTGTACACCGTAAATTCTGATATTATGCTGATGCAATTCATTTGTGTTTCAGGTGTATGAGTCAGGATGACCCTCCAGGTGTTGAACATCGTGACCTTCCATGATGATGATCGTCAACGTATCAGTTCACTCCCTCCCAGACTCCATCGTTGCTCGTAACAGTGGGGAGTATGTTGTCCCCACCCTCTCAGAAGCCAGTGTCAAGTCGTCCACGGAAGCCATCATGCCAGGCGGTCCTAACAAACACCAGGAAGCCTACTATCTTTATTTCGTAGGCATCCTTGGGATGCTGCTGAACCTCACCGTCATCATCTGTATAGTTGTGAGGAGGACATTACGCAAAATGACTAGCGCGTTCCTGATCCATTGCTGCTTCTTGAACTTCGTGAAGGCCATGTTTTGCATTCCATTTGGAAGTAATTTACTATCAGTCGAAGAGCCAACATCATGTGCATTACAAGGGTCTGCGTACATTGTTGTCAACACAGCATCGGCATTCAATCTTGTTGCGATGATTTGTACCGAGGCGTACACATTTGGCGAAACAAACATTGGAGGGACGGCCCAGGGTACTCTCTGTTGTGTGCTGTTCGGCATTCTAACTGTGTATATCACTAGTACTATTCTTCACCTTGGGCCAACTCTGATTGGTGGAAACATAGAGTTTAACGATAGAATCGGTATTTGTACTTTCAAGATAGGAAAGGCGTCAGGATATATTGCCTATGTGATGATGATTCTAATCATTTCATTAGCTCTTGTTTGTGCTACTCATTTTCTGTGCAAATTCTATAAAGAAATTCAACTGAATCAACCAAACCGAGTTTCAATGCTAGTGAGGACTTCAATCACAATCATGGATCAGCCGAAACAGACAGCAAGCAGTGTTCGTGAACTGATAGAAGAGTCTTCTCACAGAGCTAAGATATTTGTCATGACAGCCATAATGTTCGTAGTGTGTTGGTATCCGTTCTTCTGCCTCATTCTAATAGACTTTACATACAAAGTTTCACCAAAAGTTTACCAAACATTCAGCTTTATTGCTTGGTCCCAAGGGACGCTTGAACCAATCCTGTATATTCTTTTTGACCGCAAACTGAACCTTCTGTCGCGATTTGTCTACTGTGATCATTACCAGCGGTATAACCGAGAACACATAGCTAGTCTCATGGCTCAACACCGACAGCGCTCGCGACCCAATTCCTCCAACATGGAACCAACGATGGATCACTTTGCTGGAGATCAAAATCTGTCCATGGACCATCAACTAGCCATAGATCACAGGGCACCCACAGATAGAAATTCATCGATGGATCGTTCTTCTACCATGGAACGAAGAATTCAGTGTAGGCACTGTAGGTATGAACAGGAAAGATATGACAGTAAGTTTGGACAAAACCGATATGAAGAGGACAGATATGAACAGGACAGGTATGAACAGGACAGGTATGACCAAGAGCAAGATGAATTGGATCGCCAGAGCAGAAGTCAGTCTTCCTCCATGACAAGAAATGAGAAAGGTCTGCCAGACACTGGCCACTCCATGGAGGTTCAATGTTAGACTTCTGTGAGCCCTCTCAGCTCTGAAAATTCAACCAGTCCTCCCAAATTGGTTACCATGGTTAAGCCACAAGTGGGCCTATTGTTCAGTCGCAGTGTCATGGCTGAATTCAAGCGAGATATCAGGGTTAACCCATAGATGGGTTTTGTATTCAGTTAGGGCACCATGGTTAACCCATATGTGGGTTTTGTATTCAATTGGGTCTTCATGGTTAGCCCATAATTGGATCTTGTATTCAATTATGGTACCATTTTTATCCCATCAGTGGGTTTTGTATTCAATCGGGTAACCATGGTTAGCCCATGAGTGGAATAGGATGGTTAACCCACATGTGGGCTTTGTGTTCAAAAGGAATATCAGGTTAGCCAACATTTGGAATAGGACAGTTTACACTTGCATGGGTTTTTCTTATTCTATCAGAATACCAAAGTTAACCCACAAGAAGCATTCTTTTCCAAGAGAGATTCCACTACAAGAAATGTGTCTCTTTGGACAATAGATGAAATAATGGTCAAGAAAGGAATTGGACAATGTATGTTAACTTAGGATGGTTTTGTGTAATAGGGATAAGCTTTGGAGTATTCCACAAAAGAATAGTATCCAGCCATTTTCACTGATTTGGTTGTACTAAGATGGGATAAATGGTGTATTCTACAATGGAAAACTAAATATCTACCATTGCTGGTTTGGTTGTACTAAGATGGGATAAATGGTGTATTCTCCAATGGAATACTAAGCATCTATCATTGCTGGTTTGGTGGTGCCAAGATCGAAAAGTAATGATGTATTCCACCATGCAAAACTGAACATCTATCATTGATGGTTTGGTGGTGCCAAGATCGAAAAACAATGGTGTATTCTCCGATGGTATACTAAACATCTATCATTGATGGTTTGGTAGTACCAAGATCGAAAAACAATGTTGTATTCCACCATGGAATACTAAACATCTATCATTGATGGTTTGGTGTTGCCAAAATACAAAAACTATCGTGTATTCTACAATGGAATACTAAACATCTATCATTGATGGTTTGGTGGTACCAGATCGAGAAAACAATGGTGTATTTTACCATGGAATTCTAAACATCTATCATCACTGGTGTGATGGTACCTGTGAAAATTGAAAACAGTGGTGTATTCTTCGATGGAATACGAAACATCTATCATTGCTGGTTTGGTGGTACCAAGATCGAAAAACAATGGTGTATTCTACGATGGAATACTAAAATTCTATCATTGCTGGTTTTGTGGTACCAGATCGAAAAACAATGGTGTATTCTACCATGGAAGACTAAACATCTCTCATTGCCAATTAAATGGAATATGAAATATCTGGCACTGGTGGTTTGGTAGTGAATAACAAAGGTATATTCTTCCAAGGACTATCAGACATCTACTTTTGGTTTACAGGAAAACTAAACATCTACTATTACTGGCTTAGAGGAAAGACAATGGTGTTATCTATTCCATCACTGATTAAGCATGACAGGATGAAGTATTTTTCTGTGGATTAAAGATGTCGCAAAACCACCATTGCTACAGTTTACTGATCCTGAGCAGCAGAATGTGTGAACATGCACTTTTGTCCACCATAGCTGACCAGAAGACAGCAGGTTTTGAAGGCCATTACAGAAGAACATCAACACATCAGTGATTCAGATGTGAGCTTCAGAGAGCGTTCAATCACAGTGTGCAGTCATTGTAAATCTTGTGTTCAGACAGTGTCAGGGTGGTTCACAGTGTGCCAGTGATTGTAATCCTGAAAAAATCAGTGTTCTGTGTCATTCATTGTTCAAAGGATAACAGACATCTTTTGTGCAGGATGAGCTCAAGGATGTCCTTGAATGTTCTTGCCTAAGGAATCTAATTATCTGGGGTCAGTGTTCTGCCAAATGTTTTTACAGTCTGTGCCCAGTAGAAAGTAGGATCTGTCGTAAACACTATTTTAATGGAAACTCTCAAAATAAAATTTGGAATGTTTAATACCAGTAGCATATTTATCATATATCACTACGCTTTTTTAATTTAGTTTTCAAAATATGGCCACAGAAAGTAAGGGGCTCATCTTTGAAAAATAAGAAATAGCAGTTACATTCCACCAGGTTTGGACAGTTTGAGGGCATTTTTTTTGAGACACTGCCATTTGCTTTGCAGAGATGGGCATAGTCTGTCACATAGTCCCTGAACCACATTATTTTCAATACTGCCTAGCCCTCCAGCAGTGCTAAAGCCCTCAATGAAACAGTTGCAGTTGGGTAGATTAATAATTAAAACATTCGCTCATCAAGCCAAGACCTGGGTTCAATTCCAAACATGGGTACAATGTGCGAAGTCTTTTCTGGTGTCCCCTGCCATGATATTGCTGGAATATTGCAAAGAGCGGCATAAAATTACACTCACTCACTCTCTCACCCTAAATGAAACTAGTCTACATTTCCCCAACTCACTTGGGCTCCTTTTCAATTTAAATGGGTTTATTTGGTACTATCCAAATTATATATATTTAGGGACTAAGCGTAAGTCTAAGCTGGGCAAGCCCGAAAGTCATAACTTCATATTTACAGATTCATATGAATATTAATCTGGGGGTTTGTCAGTACAAAATCCATACCCATGGGTTTCAACAATATGGGTGGCACTATTATACAAGTGAAATACTTACCCTCTCAGGATTTGACAAGACAATACTGAGATGAGATCCTTTTATGGGATGTTATTACAAAAAGGGAAAATTGTCAACATCTAAAGACACTTACACCAAAGAAAATAGCTTTATGACTTACTGTTTCCACAATATAGATTGTTAGCACTGAACATCATTGATAGTACCAATTCTTCTCATGCACACTTTTTTCCGAAAACACACATGCAGACAATGTGTTCTGACTTTCTCCAAAGGACCCCCACAGTTCACAGACCTTACACAGCTTAAATAAGCTTAAATGACATGTCTATCTGGATGTCTCAACAGTCAAAGTTTGCGGCAAATTCTGAGTGGTTCTTTTGGACAATTTAAGATAATTTTTTCTGGTTTATGGTAAAAAGGGCACTTGTTGAATGCACCTTTTTTTGTTTCCAGGAGACGTGGACATATTCTGTCTTAAACTAACATTTTACCTGTGGAAATTGATTCCAACTGATGCAAATTTGAGCTTTATAAAAACATTCCCTGACCACATAGAGAAGTTGTTTCAAAACTCAGTCTCCAAAAGAGTAAAAACTTCAGCCAAAAATATATCATGTATTGACACTGATTGCACTGCTACCGTAAGACCATTTGTTGACCTCTATCAGGATACATGACTCCCATAAGATGACCTTCACCTTCAGCTGAACTGATGACCTTTACCTTCAGCTAAATAATTGACATTCATCTTCAGTTGAACTAATGACCTTCACCGTCAGCTGAACTTATGACCTTCATCTTCAGCTAACCTGATGACCTTTCACTTTTGCCAAACCAGAGGACCTTCACCTTCAGCTAAGTGCTGGCCCTTTTCCCCAGAAATGAGTATTTGGGTAAAAATACTGGTACCATAATAATCAATGTAAACTATGCAAGCTTCTCGATGCCCCCAGTGTATATATTAGCTATTACTGACATCTTTCTGCGAAACTGGAACAACTCACACACACACATCAGAGGTCAAGGTTACAACCATCTATGGACAAGTGGATTGTAGGAATGTGCTGACACACACGCTTTTGTTTTCACCATATTTGTCGTACACCAACACTGAGAATCATCTTGGTGAATCCTTCAGGATATGTGATGCTGTTTGTGTTGATGAAACTGTTGATGAAGATCCTGATGAAGCCTTTTGATGACAACACTGGTGAGGTGTATGTATACCACAAATGCTCTGATCTGTTGAATAATATTGTGTAATAAGATGTATGTGTGACTGCTTTTTACCAATTTTGAGTGAAAAAATGATTTTGTATCCTTGTTCTATTTGCATACAATCACCATGGTAACATCAACATCATAAGGAATGCAGTACAGAAGCAAAATCAATCAAAGATTTTGCTTATGAAGATAAAACAGAACTGATCTCAAAATGTGATTGACATGGACTAGATGTGACAATGAAATTGGTTGAACAGAGTTACCTCTCCTGGATATCTGAGTTGTCCCCCTTTGTTGTTTCTGTGTTTGATAATGATGTTTAGCAAGGAACTGTTGACCTCTATCAGGATACAAAATGAAGTGGATGAGTTTAGGTGACATTTCCTGTGCTAATAGGAACTTTAACAAAACATTTACATCCACAGCTGATTGCCATGCAAATATTTGTCTCCAGTGTTTAGATCATTCAGCTGATCATGGAATAATGGCTTCCTTTTGGAAATGTAAACTCAGAAGGTGCAGGCACGAGAGAAGGATCTTCTCTAAACACATTTAAAGATTGGTTATGTTTTGCTCTAACACAACACAAAAAAATATAATTTCCTGTTTCATTGACTTTTGAGGGTGCCAACCACCCCTCCTGAATAAATCTTTAAAGTCTCACTGCGAGTCCTAATACCAGTAACTCTATTTAACAAAGATCTCAAAAAGAAATATAAAAGGGTGCAATTTAAAGAAATAATATATTGCAAAAATGAAATATATAAATGAAATTTTGATTCTGGTATCAAATACACTTTTATTGGCACTTTTATTATTCGGGAATACCATCTAAATAGATCCACAATTAAGAGAAGTCAATTAAAAAGTCAATTTCCTGAAGACACAAATCCAATTAGAGATCATAATTTTCATTATCAAACTCCTTTAGTTTTGCACACCTTTCTGAAATAACATTTCCT
Source organism: Haliotis laevigata (assembly GCA_008038995.1). Taxonomy (NCBI): domain Eukaryota; kingdom Metazoa; phylum Mollusca; class Gastropoda; order Lepetellida; family Haliotidae; genus Haliotis; species Haliotis laevigata. The sequence continues at coordinate 43,409 of VKKT01002235.1, read as the reverse complement.
GATTGTCTCCCCTGAGACTGTTTACAAAATCTACCCTGAAAATCTTGAAAATGTAATTAGGTACTCATGCACCAAGTAATTATGTTAAAGTGACCTTTGCACAATGTTACTAAAGCTGGTGTTTGCAAAATGTAAACTGTATTCAGCTGTTGCCACCAGACATGTAAATTTACACTTGATTGACTGACAAACTGACCTTGATCCAGCTGAAATGGTCAAGACAAACTGACCCGGGTCTCAAAGTGATCTTTGTGCTTAGGCTTTTAAACGGCTTTCATGTCGAAGCATGGGAGCTAGGACCACCTTATCGCTAAGATCTTAGCACTAAGGCTTTCCTAAGTACATGTTGAAGCATGACAGTAAAGGACACCTTATTGCTAAGATCACTTTGTGGAATGAGGCTCTGGCTTTTCAGATACATGTGTAGGGAATGAAAGAAAGATAGCACTTAAGGCCTTCTTCAATTAATAGATTTTCCTGAACACATTTCATTAATGTAACAATTGACACATTTTCTGAAACACAAGAAATTATTTTTGTGTACGTATCCGGCAATATCACTTTGGGGGACACCAGAAATGGGCTTCACACATTGAGTCCATTTTGGGAATCAAACCCATGCTTTTCTGCATTTATGAGCACATTCTTCAACCACTAGGCTACATCCCTGAAGGTAAAATCATGGGAGCTGGGTGTTTTGTAGTAAAAAGTATGCCAATGAAACTCTACTAACTAATTATTACATGGCCTATTATCAAAAATATGTTGATCACAATGTTTTAATCAGTTACATCATATTTATACATATTATTTAGTAATTTGGTTTTATTTCCACATTTATTTTAAGAAATAAACACTGACAACAACTATCTTGTGAATATTATGTTTACAGGTTCATGGAATACAACAAACCCTTCAAACAAGATTTGTGTAGCCTTAGTTAATATAGTGACTGGCAGGGTAATAGGTATTTCCCCTGACTACGAAAACAGATGATTTCAATCAAAATTTCATTCTTATGGTATGAAATAGAAAATAAACATGGTTTTACACCTTCTTTTAAATTCTTCTGGCCACGTCACTTTCAGGGACACAAGAGAAGCCTATTGGTTAATAAGTGTTCGCTCATCACGCCTAAGGCATGGGTTCAATTCCCCACTTGGGTACAACATGTGAAGCACATTTCTGGTGTCCCCCGCCATGATATTGCTAGAATATTGGTAAAAGCAGAATAAAACTAACCTCACCCACTCTGTGACAGTAGGAATGGTTCAAACAGATAAAACCACCCAATGATATAGACAAACAGGTTGAACAAATAACCCTATATGAAAACCCTTATGCTTGTAGGAACCATCAAATCTCTAATTTGTATAGGGAAGGCAATGTATAGTATTGGCTGATGGGACTGAGAAAGAGGCAAGGATGGATGAAGGTGACTGTTTTGTTAAATGTTCCTCTGACATCTCTAAAAAAGACAACCAGTGATGCGCAATGGGCCTCACTTGGACTCTTGGAGTCTTTACTCTTTCACTCTTGTAGATGCCAAGGACAGAAGATGAAAGAGACTGTGTTCATCACAAGAATACGCACAATTTGTATGAAGATTGGACATTCTGCATCACCCATGGTTTACCATCATGACTAGAAAATTACAATTATTCAATTTTTTCGTCAGTTTGTTGACATTTTCATGTTTGTATCATGGATAATCGTTTCACTATTCATTCGATTTAATAAAAATATATTCAATAAAAGTTGTACTTGAAATTAAGTTTTCAAAGTATATTATTTTTATTCCATTTAAGTTTTAGCTTGATTTAAAAAAAAATCCACTCAAAGTGTAGTAACCAATACTTTTTATTAACTTTTAGTTTGAATTTTATCATTTGAATTTCATAAAACTGAAAAGAATTAGGTAAGTTTTCAATCAAATTTTGAAGAACTTGGATCGTTCAGATTGTAGAGAATGCATGTGAAAGTCGTTATTTTAAGAGCCTTGTTATTAACATAATAATATATCTTCATTAACTTATGAATATGTCTTCATTAACTTATGAATATATTTTCATTAAGCTGTCATGTGATCCTGTATATAAATCTTTGACAAACTTCATCAAGTGCTCTCGACAGAGATTTATCTATAGTATAACTAATAGCAAGAAATATCAGTCATCTTTGTGGTCTTGCCCAGTTCCTGGTGCCAAGCCAAGGCTGGTCCTTGGCGCTACCGGAACTGGTGCAGACGATGGTGGTATCATGGTTTCTTTAGTTTGGCGTGCATGAGTGTGACTTCTACTGTGTTATTACATCCTTGCCTTGTCATGTACAGAATCATGGGTTATTTATTTTCTGTTGTTCTGAACACACCTTGACCATTGGACTGAAACTGTCTGATTATTACTATCATTAGATTAAAGTTGAATAGCTGAACAGTATCCTGTATTTGACTAGCTTTCTGGTTCTAAGGAACTTCATTTTACCTGAGCCTGAGGCTTGTGTCAATAAAGAAATGTTAATTCACACTTCAAGATTATATATATGTCACTCACAGGTGTAACAATAGAGGGATCGCGATGAAATATCTATTCTGATAAAATAGGTCTGATATGATTTGTATCCAGATACAGTATTTCACAAGTTGGTGATTGTTTATATTTTGCAGTTGAATCACAACCAAGAATCGTTTGTTTTTATTTTCCTGAGATCAAAGACTTTGTTCTAATCACAGGTGTAAGAGAGATTGCAATGCAAATATGTGTCCTGAGAGACTATAGGTCAGATATGATTTGTAACCAGATACAATATTTTTATTTCATAAGCCGATGTTGTGGTTTTCTTTTTGCAGTTAAATCACAGCCATGAATCATTTGTTTTTATTTTCTGAGATCAAAGACTGGATATCATATAACAGACAAACAAAGGCTGGAGGAGACTGTGAAATTTATTTTATTCATAGCAAACAAACAGAGAAATACTAGAGAATCTGTGTAAGCTGGTTCTTGAACAGTTTTGTGTCGCATTTTAAACATGTTATGATCTATGTTTTATACCAAAATAAATTACAATGTACTGTATTCTATGTATCATGTCAGTCCCTCCTGGATTCCTCGGTTGAGGAATAAATCGCGGAAATTACTTGTTAATGTAGACAAACGTCTGGTCCACGGAAAACACATTTTCATGAAGAATACCTGCAGAATTTGCCATTTTTCTCCTGCAGAATTTACTTATTTTGAAAGACTGACTATCAAACGAAGAAATATTTTGTTGAGTTTCTAATGTCATTCCTGATCACACCCATAAGCGTACTGTTTCAGATCATCTTTCTAAATCTAAAAAAACAGCTTGAAAGAAAAAACGAACTGTTGGCTGTACCTTGAATGTCATAACGCTCTAAAACAGATACACCTTTGTGTTTAAGAATTATCATTTTTTGCTGTTTTTTCAAGCATTTAACTACAGAATTTTTTACAGAATTTTGAAAAAGGTCATGCAGAAGTTACTTAAATTTGCCAAAGAAATCCAGGAGGGACTGTCATGTGTAGTGGGGTTGTAAATGAACATATCAGTGTATCTGGAAACAATATACTGTCTTACAGTTACATCCCTAGTTATTAAAATGAACAATATAGTATATCTTTAATCTTTGAAATGGCATCTTCATTTGGTCAATATATTTTATGTCCCTGTGGGCAGCATGTCCTTTCAAAAATAATTAAGAAAAGGATGTAAACAATTAACAATCTGTAAACTTAAATGCTGTTTTTGGTATGCAGGAAAATAGTATCATTCAGTACCCTGATCAACATATTTCATTTTTCATTTTTGCAAACTGAAACTTGTATTACGCTTTTGCAAATATATTTTGTCAAAGCCATAAAACTACTCAAAAGAACTTTAAGAAACACACCAGATTAACTATAGTAATTGGGAAGAATCAGGCGTTCCTTATTCATTTGAGTGGTATATATTGCTTGTTTTGACCATTTGGAAGTGTACACATTTTTCGGATGCAGGGATGCAGAGTAATAGGCTGATGTTTGAGATGCATCTTCCATGAGTGTTTTATCAGTTACCCTTGCAAGCAACTAGTTTATTGATTTATTAATCTTTTCCCCCAGTGAATTAAAATGATTTCAACTATGAGATATTCTTTTGTAATTTTCAAATATTTGGAGCATTCAGATTTGAGTTAATGTTATGCATAAACTATTTTAGTATTTGCTAGGTATTGTCAACAGGGGAAATAATAACACTGTTATCCATATGTCTATTATCCGTTTATAAGTGATTATATCTCAAATATTTAATGTGACTTTTCAGTATTTTCCTCTGATGAAATTAAATCAGTATATATATAGCAGCATTATATAGGCCAAGTTTCAAAAACTTATTCAGATTTGGTGTGGAATCGGGCAATTACAGATATTGTAGAAACCAAAACAACAATGATTTTCAAATTGATTTCATATGAAAATATCACTTCCAAATAAACCAAATAGTTCAAATTGAAATCAATCATCTGAAATCATCATATCTTCTTTCGCAAAATAAAACAAATTAGTGTCTATAAAATTTCCAGTACAATAACTCACAAAAATAACTTTCTCTTGAAATGGTTGTAAACTTTGTCAAGCCATAAGGAACTCACAGTTAACAAATAATAGTCTTTAGAAATGACAAAGATACCATAAAACTGATTGTTGTCAGATTATATCAATAATGTTTATAGAATATTAAAACCTTCTAATCACTTAACATTCCCGTCAGAGTCAGGCATGTTAAGTACAATTACAAGTATCTATCTACGTTATTTTATTTATTTTGATCCTTGTTTGCTATCCTTGCTCTTTATGCAAGCATACTTCATATTTACAAATTTGAATTCCCTCTAAATATATACAGTCGAGCACCGTTGTGTCGATATAACATCTCGGTCCAGGCAAAATCCTTCACAATTTATCATTATTCAAGCGCTATTAACTTGATACGGATGTCTCGATATTTCGGATATCTCGATATAATTTCATAGTCCCAGCAAATTACCCTTTTAACTCAATATTTGCAAAGAAACTCGATATTCACCTACCTTTCATGGGCAAGTATCTTTCTCAACTGAGGTTGTTTCCACATGTTTACACACGGTGAGGCATGAATCAAAGGGATGCAGTAGTGTAAATTAATTAGGGCTAATTGAGTTCAAGGTATCACTTGTTTGTTACTAAATTAGGATTAATTAAGAAGGAATTGATTAGGAATTACTCACTGTAACGACTAAACACTACTGACAACGGATTATAGTTTCAAATCAAAACATACTGGGAAGCGTTTTGTTTTCTTTCATAGTGATGATATGCCATGGTCAGATCTCTCGAAGTTCGGATAACCCAGTATCTTTTCTTGGTCCCATGATTTTCGAGACAACAGTGCTCGACAGTATTTTTCGTATGCTCATACACAACAAAACAAATTCTCTCATATTCTTCTTCTTTGTATGCCACTGTATTCCCTGAAGCACAACACACACACCTTAGGAGATTATTTTTTTTTGGACAAAAATGATTTGTTTCCTCTTGTGGAATTAACAGATACATTTTTATAAAAATAAGTGAAACAATTGAGTGGCAGGTCAATAAAGTACACAATTAAATTTGTCCGGACGAAAAAGGTTTTCAAACAAAATGGACATTAGTCTATTGATGTTATAAGCTGCAGCAATTTGTGTGTCAGTAGACCTTAGCAACAGCTGCAATTCCTAACACAAATGGGAATTTATAAACTTTGATAATATACTGAGAGAAACAAATAAAGGATCACAGGAAAATGCAAGAGTTCCTTGATTATTTTCCAGTTTTCATCACCACAGCACTGTTCAAAGCTGATGATGACAACTGGAAAAGTTTCAAAGACTGAAAGAGTCTGGTTAACTGAGGCTCATGATTCTCTTCTGTGTTTTGTGACTTTTTGAATACCTTGTTTGCTGCAACTTTAAGAGATATTCTGTGTTGTGATTCTTTTTATTAATAAACAAATATTTATTTCTGTTGCACTAAGATATTTATATTGGACTGATGATCATGTTTGAAACCGTTACATCAACGGAATACTGAAAGGTTGAACTGAATATATGTATTTGTGAATTTGCATCTTCTGTTTATATGATATCTGAACCATGTGGTTGAAAATATTTGTGAAAATGTGGAAACCATGTCCTTTGAACATTCACCATGGCTACTGAATTTGAAATTATGTTCACATCACAAACATAAGAAATGACAAACAGCAAGTTTTGGGAAAATAAATTTCAAACTTTAATTATTAGATGCGATGGATTTTGATTGCTTAAAATGTAATAAAATGTAATGATTCACTTAAAGCATATATATATATATATATATACTGCTAAAAATTGTTGAGAACCATCTGATTCTTTTAAATTGCTTTGTACCATGACAGATTAACTTTCATAATATGAAAGAATTATGTGGTCCTTTACTTCATTTAAGTACTATAAGTTATTAAACTCTTTTTGTTTTAAAATTAAAATAAAAGAATACGAACATTAACAGCAGAATCAAGTACTTTTATTTGTCTTTCATAATGTACTCAAGAACATCTTTGTTGTTTTTGGCCCCATAAATATTATTTGAGATATATTGTTTGAGGATTGTTCCTGAAATTGTCATGTACAGTATAACTTGCTGGGAAAGATATATTTTTGCAGTTTTTCTAATTCAGAGCCATGTCCTTAACCATATATCAKTCTGGGGTATTTTCCATACATAGATGATGTATATATATATGAACATATATATATGTTGCTATTCAACCAATACAAGCGTGACGGAACGAGTGCACAATGTGAAGATATATTGTATTGTTTGTATAAAATATATCATGCTATCCTGCAACTTGTATAGTTTGAAAGTATCAGTTTATTGTTTGTTTATTTGTATTTCCCTTAAGTTTAAATCACAGCTTTTGATTTCAATTGGATACATTGACATCGAAACACTGGAAAATGTAGCATTTCTCCAACTTGACATAAAATATTGATAAACATTTGAGTAGTTCTGAGTTTTGTTCGAAAGCCTGAGTCCCAAATGATGAGATCTGACAGGTGAAGAGTGAGTGAGTGAGTGAGTGAGCGAGTGAGTGATAGAGGTATGACTTCAAATCATATTGGCGGTATTTCAGCCATATCGTGACTAAAACAAGTTATACATTCATAATACTGAAGGCCAGACCAATTATATTTCTTGTTTCATGGATCCATCGGTCATATGTCTTCAAGAATAAGAAAAAAGAATGAAACTTAATTTTCCCCGCTCAAAAAATACAATCCTAATGTTAATGTGATATATGTGAAATACTCTTGTAATCAGTGTGAAACCTAAACACCCTTAACTCAATATTAGGTGATGTAAACAAACCAAAAGAGTTAACATGGAAACTAATACAGGGTTTTTGCTTTGGCTGGAGATTTTTTTCTGTTTTTTCCCTCCTGCCTTCAGGTTTTCTGACGACAAAAATCCGTAAAACAAGAAATAAATTTGGTCTGCCCTAAAGTTAAATTATAAAAACCTGTCAATGAGGGACTGTAAAAACAACTAAATCATCACAGATATAGATGTAAAACAAACATGCAAATCTAAAACCCTTTAACTATTGAAGGTTATACAATACAAAAAACAGGCTATAGATCACCAAAAACTGAAGGTAGATCACCATTCTAGGGACCATGGGGACTTACAATACCTTTGCTACCTACATGGACCCTAGTTGGATTTACACCATCCCTTCAGCAGCTGGCGACTGTCGGAAATGTTTAGCTAAAGTTTAAAATAAAAAAAATCTAAAACCCTTTAACTACTGATGTTTATACAATACATAACAGCCTACAGATGTTCAACAATGGAATGTAGATCATCATACTAAGGACCATGTGACTAACGGTACGTGTGCTTCCTGTATGAACCCTAGCTAGATTTACACAATCCCTTCAGCAGGTGGTGATTGTGCCATTTATATAATTACAAAACATATCTATCAAAACTTTTCAAACAATCCAATTTATTTTGGTGAAGATCCACAGGATCTCGTGTCAGGTGAACCCGTACCAATTTTGATGACCCATTCTAAACGACAAATCAGTGGAATGAACCATTTGACATCAGCTTTACATATTACATGTGCAAGAATAAGTGCACAATGCCATTTAGAAAGTGGTCAAATGTAACAATAGTTATATTTGGGATTACACTGTCTCAGTAATGTACAGATTCTAGCACTTTTGTTGGGTTGAGTCCCATCTAGGATTCAAACCCACACTCTCAGAGTCAGACACCTAATCAGCATCAAACCATAATGGAGTGTGAGTGTATCGTCAACCGCTGACAACAGAACAGTTACTGCTAATGGCCCATCATTAAGGATTCAGCGGGCCATTATAATTTGCAGCAGCCCACTTATTTCTGATAACTAGTGGGCGGTTTCATGATAATTCCATCCATTTTAGCTATAACACTATAATTTGTTCATCATTATCAGATTTAGTCAGTGTGCACATGACAAATGTTGAAGTTTGAAAAGGAGACTATTTTTTCTGGTGATGGTGTAAGTTCAAGGAGTGATATGATTATCTTTGGCATACAGGAACTTTGACCTGGTTTAAATAATGATTTTTTTTTCACGAAAAAACAGCATAAAAAGAGTTGAATTAGAATGGGGATAACTGTACTGTGTTTTACAAATTTGGGATGTATACCAGTGGTTATATAGCCGCAAATTTTAGTTATATCAGCGACGTGTAAGCAGAGCAGATATAACATAAAATTTGAGGCTATATAACCACCAGTAAACGCCCCCAATTCGTCAAACACAATACAGTTAACCCCTAAACATAACATCGAAACAAACTGGCCTATTTCACAAATCTTCAATGGAAAATTGATCTAATTTTGTGTTTTAATCCACAGTTGACTAACATCTGTTGCAAGCTAAATCTACAATGAGCTTTTACCATGAATGAATATCTAGATCATACATCTGTTGGTTTGCCCACATCTGCCATGTTCTTTCTTGTACTGGCAACTTAAATCTTGAACAGACACGTTTATATTGACATCCTATTACAGTATTCTACCATGACTTCATAAATACTTGAATTTGATAGGACAATAACTAAAATTAGACACTATCAATTTGGATTGAAAAATGCGTCTGCTTTGATGACCTTTTCACTGCGCATGTATACAACACTGTTGCACTATTTCCTCTTGACCGGCAACATAGCTGATATCAACACAACAGACGTGAAATGTTAATAATAAAACATTTATTAAAACAAAAAAGACACAATTATATGATTTGTCCTCCATATTCATTAGGGAACCTTTTTATTTATCATATTATCTTCTATTTTAAGAATATTCAAACTCAATTACAATGTATAGGCCCAACCATAAACAAGCAAATACAATTTAGAGACTAACAATTCTGTCTAACTTTCATCTAATTTTCAAACACAGTATGTTTTTCTCCTAAACAATAACTTCCTTTTCTTGAATTTATAAAGTTAATGACGTAAAACGTCACCATGGGGAGAAACACTATCTGAACATGTGTATTGTAAAGGTAATGTAATTCTCCATTCGGCCATGACATAGCAGAATATTTGAATCTGATTGGTTAAAATGAGGTACACTTACATTAGGTCTCTTGTCATGAAAAATGTGTGGATGAAAGCATTGATCTATCGACAGCCTACGCATTCTGAAAACCCATTTCAATATTGTACATGTTCAACATGAGAATAGCAGCTCGGGATGAAATATATTTCAGAACACACACAGCTATCTGAAGCACTGAGTTTCAAATTAATGTAAGAGGTATACTCTCTACACTGAGGCTTCATCAATTGAAAAACACAATACAGTCATCCACCAGAACACAGGTCGTACGTTATACCGGTACATAACATGAAATACAGGCCAATATCATATTTTCTTTTGTGTACAGCGTAAGTGCCTTTTCATGTAATGTTCCCAGTCAAATGTGAGTGAGTTCAGTTTTACACCGCTTTTAGTATTCCAGCAATACCGCAGAAGGAGACAACGGAAATGGGCTTCACACATTGTACCCGTGTGTGGAATTGGGTCTTTCGGCGTGATGAGCGAACTCCTTAACCACTAGGCTACCCTACCGCCCCTTCACACCGAAGACCTGAGATTCATTACCCACAGTGGGGGACACAAGAGATGGGATTCACACATTGTACCCGTGTGTGGAATTGGGTCTTTCGGCGTGATGAGCGAACTCCTTAACCACTAGGCTACCCTACCGCCCCTTCACACCAAAGACCTGTGATTCATTACCCACAGTGGGGGACTCAAGAGATGGGATTCACACATTGTACCAAACACGAGTCTTCAGCTTAACATGCGAAAGCTTTAATCACTAATCACTACCTCCTCCCCTTGTAAATGAAAATAAGAAATTTGCAACGAACATCACAAGACAAATTCGTATTATTTTATACATTATTTACATGTAGAGATAAAGATTACGCTAGATATTTGTTATGCTAACTAAGCAGAAAATAGTAATCAGCTGTGCAAGTTAAAAACGATCTAATATCATAACTTCAAAGAATTTCTATTTCATGATTGAAAGAATTTATATCTTAACCAAATATTTTAACAGGATTATATAACCTACTATCGTGTTGTTAGAATTCATTTTTTTTCTATGTACATATTCATCTTTTATATTTTCAAAGCAATGCTGGACTTTGTAGGCAAAAGCTATGAAACAAGCTTGAAGACAAAATAGAGTAAATATATTAATTAGGAGTTCAGATGGACTGATTCAGAGTATTACATTTTTTATAACATAGATCAGATTATATTGATTTCGAAAAAACAGGTAACTGTACAACTGAAACAAAGAAGAGAGCTATTGTTGCTTAATGTGAGGTGCATCTAATAAAAGTTGCCTGAATTCTCATTTGGCAATACATGAGATGTTGTAAAACAAGGAATATTGTTGGTTTTATTACACTGTATCATTGAAAAACTGACATTGGTTGTATGATTTGGGGTTGAACTGCTTTATACTGGCGACTGGCTTGTCATTAAAAGACCCTAAATAATGACTGAACAGAAAAATGTACTGGCAGAAACCCATATGTGGGGAATTTGAAGCATAAATGGTCTGTTCAGCCACTTGTCTACGTTCATGACCGCAAAGGTTCTGGCACCAGTTATGGGTGTAACCATGACAACTGTGGGATGACCAGACCCAGACTCAATGGCTTAAAGACCCGTTAGGATCCGGGATAGACTTGGTCTTCAGCAACCCATGCTTGTCGTAAGAGGTGGCGACTGACAGGATCGGTGGTCAGGATTGCTGACTTGGATGACACATGTCACTGTATCCCAACTGCACAGATCGATGCTCTAGATGTTGATCACTGGATTGTCTGGTCCAGAATTGATTATTTACGTACCACCGCCATATAGCTGGAACATTGCAGGAGTTCGGCATTAAACAACAACTATTGACGTAGACATTGTGAGTGATCCTTTTCAGATGTACTGTCTGGAGTGTGTAGTCTTTCTTCTCCCCCGTCTGACAATGGTATTAGGATCAAACTGAAAAGCCACCCACATTAGAATAAAAAGTTGTCATTATTAAATCATTCCTTTACTGAATGAGCATTATTTTATACTCCTTTCAGCAATATTCCAAGGTCGCTGGAAACAATCTTCAAATTTGGCACTGTGGGTAATGAATCACAGGTCTTTGGTGTGAAGGGGCAGTAGGGTAGCCTAGTGGTTCAAGCAATTGCTCGTCACGCTGATGACAAGAGTTCAAGTCCTGGTACAATGTGTGAAGTCCCTTTCTGGTGTCCTCAGCTGCAATATTGCTGGATTGTTGCTAAAAGCGGCCTAAACCAATCACTTTTCAGAGTGACCAGCTTACCTTTCCAACAACAAGCCACACAACGCCCCTTGGAAAAAATGAACGAACAAGCAAACAGGTATTCCTTTACCTGACTGGTTGTTCTGACATAAAAAAATCATTTTATAGGAGTATTTGCAAATCACCCAAAGCATAACGATGGTCATGTGACAACTTTTCTCAACATTGAGTGTTTTTGCAAGAATATTGTCTTTGCCTGACATGTGGCGTTATATGTAAAAAGAAGGTTTGAGTAATGATCATTAGCTTTTTGGGGGTGAAGCGCCAGGACTTGCCTGCGTTTCAGATGGAGAAAGTGTTAAAATACACACAACACTGATACAGAAAAAACATAGAGCGTTGTAGCTCACCTGAATGTTTCAGCTTAAAATACTCATAATAGGTGAGGTGAGGTGAGGTGATGGGTGGTGGTGTGAGGTGAGGTGGACAAGGTGAGGTGAGGTGAGGTGTGATTGGGTGGTGAGGTAAGGTGGTGGGTGGTGGTGTGAGGTGAGGTGAGGCAGACAAGGTGAGGTGAGGTGAGGTTAAGGTTGCATTGTCATTGCTCTTGCAAGTACACTTATTTGATATTTGGTAGCATTGAGCTATTACATCTCTTTCTGTCTCCCTCTCCCTGTGTGTGTATCTCCCTCTTTGTGTGTGTGTCTGTCTGTGTGCATGTGAGTGTAAGTGTATGAGCATGTACATGTGTGTGTGTGTCTGTCTGTTAGTCTGAGATATATAACACGAACATGCGCACATTCTTCCCACTTCAACAGGGAACACACAGTGGATACGAGAGCCAAAGTATGACACTTCTAGTCTACAAAACAAACCAACAGCTTCAGATATTCTTACATTTCTCATGCCAACACTAGGAGGTTGCTGTTCCCTAAATATAGTGAGGAATTTCTCCTGTCGCTTGGCAACACATCAAAATCCCAAAGAACAAGAGTGTGTACCTCAGTTCAAGAAGGTTGGATGAAACACCACAAAAAGTCACAACCAATTGCCAACTACTGTGGGAGGGAGCAATAGCATTTTAGTTGTGTACAACACGTGCTAATGCATTTGTAAGACATAAAATAGGCAGATATGTGCCTGTTAGGAGCTTAGTTTTGCCTCTAATATGGTTTATCTGAGTGGGAGAAAACGTGACACTGCTGTGGAGCTTACACAATCACCTCTCCCCCTACGAAGTTATTTTAATCATTGCTGGAGGAAGTTACTGATATTAAACCTGTTTATGAAACTGTGTGGCCATAAGTGAGTGGATTTGATGAAAGGATGGCTATAAATTGGGAGGGAGAATGATATATTGTTTTAAAAAATATCTTAATTACAGTTACCTGTACATACATATGCTGTAATAAATTACTTTTTAGATTTTCATCTTCACCTGACTCAGAACCAAACATTTCCACCAGCTTCATCTTATCATACCTACAGATGAAGACGCCCAAAGGACTATTTGTGTCGATGATGATGATGATGATGATGATTTGGAGATTTAATGTATACTTTCTCACATAATGCATATTTCGCACACAGGCCATTTAGTGTTTGATCTAGGTGATTTGACTGAAAGATATGACAGCCTGAACGGGCATTATTTGCATAATTAAATTTGTATGAATTTTGAAATTTGTGTCTTTTCTGTTTGTGTTTTTCTGCCATACACCATCCATATGTAGGGGTGAAAACATTTCCGATTTCAGGTCCCTCGTCTTCATGACCAAAGGTGTCAATGCCATTGCTCGGCAGTCAAGGACGAGGTTGTCATTTTGTGATGACATCACCGCTGAAAGCATGGACCTTTGCCGACATTATCACATGACCCAAGAGGTCAGCTCTGTCAGCAAGCCAGCAAATTAAGGATGTCATATTACAGATGACTTCAAATGCATCCCTTCAAATTTATTAAAATTTTGGATGACAATCTAATAATGAGCATTATGGCTGACATATTGCCTCCAACATTAATCACGCGATACAAGATTGAACAGCTTCTTAACAACTATATATTCATTCATGAATCCTTCAACACACATTTCAAGGGGATGAATGGCTTGGAAACTCATGAATGTGACACAGCATGTGGGTTTATTGACCGTCATAAATATTACATCAATATTTCAGTTATACTATGAAGGCCTGTAAATAAGATCAGTACCAGGGCTTGATATTATGAGCAAAGGCCTGTGGTGATGACATACAATTATGACAATCACACATTATACAAGAAACGATCTAGTTTTATTTCACTCTTATCTACTGGTGATCTATTCTGCCACAGAAGTAGACTTGGCCTGCACTCTAACCTGGATATTTTATTTGTTTGTTGTTTAACACTTCACTCAGCAATATACCAGCTATATGACATTGGTCTGTAAATAATCCAATCTGGACCAAACAATCCAGTGATCAAAAGCATGAGCATCAATTGATGCATTTGGGATACGATGACCTGTATCAACCAAGTCTTACGACAAGCATGAGTTACGGAAGATCAATTCTTACCCAGATCTTCACAGGTGCCTCCTACTACAAACATGGTCTGCTGAAGACCAATTATAACACTAATCGTCATGGATGCTGTCTAACCTGGAATCATCATAGGGTGCTAGGGTTGTGTAGATGAGTGAGTGAGTGAGTGAGTGAGTGAGTGAGTGAGTGAGTGAGTGAGTGAGTGAGTG
>VKKT01002234.1:67460-86850 GCA_008038995.1 Haliotis laevigata | reverse complement strand
CGAATAACGATTTGAATTCATGAAGGGCTACGGTTCGATTCACCGAATATGCGAGTGAATCGATACAGCCTTACTAGGTACCTATAAACTAGGAATCTATGAAGAGACAAACAACAGGTGACACAACAGCAAACGTAACAAAGCCGTACCTTCTGTGACTGCGTCTTTCCATCAAGCCCTGTAACATTTCCTCCCGTGTTTTCTCCTCTGTGTAACTGGGGCAACGACTGGGCACGGAACAGTGGGGAAGGGCTTTCCACAGCTCCCCCAAATCCCCCCAGACCGCCAACAGGTCCTCCAGGTCCCCCAACTTGTCCTCCTGGTCCCCCAACTTGTCCTCCCAGTCCTCCAGGTTTACCTCCTGGTCCTCCTGTTCCCCCTGCCCCGAACATGGCTCGCATCTGGACCAACTGACTTATCCTCCTCTTTAGGCTCAGCTGCGCATCATTGGGAGTGACTGCATCGGGTATGCCTGATCTTCTGAAATCACCTGGCGCATTGTCCTGATTTGGGTAGAACATCGACATGTCCCCACCCCCAGGGTACCCAGCCCTTCCCTGCATGCCCACAGCCCCTTGACTCCCTACCATGCTGTTGAAGGAAGGGAGGCCACTGGGCAAGCTCACCGGTCCCGCTTGGGAACTTGCGCCCTGAAAACTGTGACCTGCCAATGCTGCAAGGTATGCCGGGTCTTGCATGGCATCTACCATTGATCGGGCGTCCGTCATCCCCGGGCGCCCCCACCCAACCTCAGCCTGGGTTCGATCCTGCTCCATAACATCACCTTCAACTCATCCCACACTGAAACACAAACAAACAATACTTTATCATCATGTAAATGAAAAGCCTTCGATGCAGATTTCAAGCACACCATCTTCAATACTAAAAGAGTGAGAGTTTAGTTTTATGCCACTTTTAGCAATATTCCAGCAATATCACAGCTGGGGACACCAGAAATGGACTTCACACATTGTGCCCATGTCGGGAATCAAACCCGGATCTTTGGTGCGACGAGTGAACACCGCAACCACTTGGCTACCCCACTGCCCTAATACTTAGGAACAGAGCCTGTATCTATTCGCACCCTCCTGAAAGGTGACATGAACATTCGACACTGAAGTAAAGATCCATTGAGGCAAGGGGCACCAACTGACTTAAACAACTTGGACCACAAATGTGATACACTTTGTGGAACCATGAATCAAATCTTCCAACCTCTACACAATGCATGTGCAGGTCTTATGAAGAGTAACAACCTGCGTTCAAACAATAGATGCAACAGAATTACGGATTAAGCTACATGTCAAATGAGTGACAGGAGAAACTTTTCCATCAAAGTTGATTGTTTCTCCCTGCAGGCAGAAGATTGGAACCTGGATGGCAACGGATCAAAAGTCTCACGAATTTAAACTTATCCAGGCATATTAATATATTTCAAGAAATGTATTGTATATAAAACATTACCATTGGCAAAACATACAAAATTGTGATAATGCTGTTTTATAATTGCACACTTTGTTTCAATACTGATAAATAATTTTTGAAACACAGCATATGGACCTAGCATTGAAGTGTATGAAGAAGAAGGAAGATTCTATGAAATTGTTTGAAATTGAGAAAGGAATAACTGTAGACTGGTCTATGAACTCATACTAATCAGTTTGATGCATAGCTACAATATGTATAAAAGAAAACTATAACAAATTGTTTGAATTTCATATTATTTCCTTGCCCTCTCTATTTTTTTAAATTAGAAACATATAAAACTACAACAGTCATAAACAATAAAAGGATTATTTTTCAAAAATAACTGATCAAATTTCAAGTGAATTAATTTATCTGGCTTACAGTTTTTCATAAACTGAAAAATATAAACAGTGTCGTGATATGACCAGTATCCTGTTTCCATGGTTACTGCCCTGATCATGATGGTCATCATGATTGACCCTGTTACCCAGTATCACCTGATAAGTGTGCATCTTGATTCGGCTACTACCAAACGGGCTCAGCAACTTATCCGATCCTCGCCCTGGTAACAAGACACTTCCATGCTGAATATTCACCTACAGAGTAGTCTTATTTATTTCAAATTGAAATTTTACAGCCATTATTATATAACAAAATGAGCTTTGATGTCAAGTTGGACTTAGAAAAAGTCACATTTGTCCAAAATCAACGATACTTCACCTATAATTAAAACCACTGACTCCAGTCAACAATCAATAGTAGAATATAGTACCGCCTTGAGCATGTACTAGTTGCGAGGGCATTTGCATTATATATATATCCTATAATAAAAATAATTAAAACAGAAAAGTAAAACATCTTTTCACTATTGTATATTACAAAATATCAGTGAATCATTAGTTTGAGAGCAAAAAATATGTTACATTAGGCTTGTCAGTACTAGTAGGGTTCAAGGTCATCCCACAGCTTGCAACGCGGGCTACATCAGGCAGACAGCTGGAGAGGTGTTCGCAGGGCTTTGTTTATGATCTGTAGCGTGTTCTAAAAATAGACTCTGGCTTTCCCCTTTCTCGTATAAGTTTCGTAAGACAGGCTAATTTGGAAACACATATTCTTCAGTAAGATTCAACATATCTGGACAATCAAACAAGTATGTGAATAAATGTATCTAGTGTTGGTCTCTCATGAGTAATATTTATGTGTTGATGTGGAAGTTACTTCCAAAAAAGTTCATGGTAAGTTATCAGTCTTAAAGCGATGCGTTCATTACGTTTTGATCTGGTACCTGTTTTGGCATGAGACTTCAGAGTGCATCATAAAGGTTTCAACAACAAAGCAATGTAAGCATAAAAGATTCTGATAAAGCTGTTCCAATACTTACAAAATCATGGAACCAAAACATCCATGTTTTCCAGGGCTCAAGATAATTGTTCAACATCAGGAGTACGTACTCCTTAATTTTTCAATATAGGAATACTGGATAAACTAAAGAATACATTTAGAGTACTGAATGGAATTTAATGGCGTATCAGTAATCTTGTGTTTTATTTCATATATGCACCATAACATTCCTAGTCTTGTGTAAACAGGTCAATAAAAAATAAAACAATACTTTTTAGGATAAATGTGTCTGTAAATGATTCTAAGACCGTACACCATTGCCATGGTGCGTATCTACTACGTTTTCTAAATTATTTCCTACCATATTTCTTATCCGTACATACGCTGATACGGCCCTTATCTGAAGCCCTGATGCCTTATATATTTTCGTTACCATTGCAGTAACAGATTTCATAAATATTTTTGTCAGATTATTGGAACATGCAGCAACTGCCCTTGGTATGATTTGTCCTTAAACAGTAATCACTCACTCACTCATGACTATCAGTCTGTGACATTTACATTGCTTGAGACTGCTAATGGTTTATTAAGTCAAGCTAAATATACCCCCCTCATCCTTGGTGTTCTGGGCGAGCTGCGGTCAGGGCTCACTGATCATGAAGCTGTTTCTGCAAATTAGGGGGTGGGCCTTTAACCACTACACCCACAATTCCACGCAACCAGCAACAATGGGGGTTGGATAGTACTTCAAGATAAGCCTTCAGCAGTGACACCGTGGTAAAATAATATAATGCTCATAACCTTTGCCCAACTATCGTCACAATATTATTGTGAAACATAGCCTTTTAAAATGACGCTTGGATTTCTTAACAGGCACCGGAAGGAGTGGCTTGTAACAGTTCTGATTCTTCACTTTGGTATGTCTACCTGACAAGGATGTACCTAAGTATATTAATTAAAAAGTTTGGGTTATTTTTAATTCAGGGCACAATCCCGTCATCATCAAGCCCCTCGTGGCATTCATTGCAAGGAATATAATTTATACTATGCTATAGACAATAAGAACCTGGGCAGTTTACTCAAATGTGGTTTGATTTAACATGTTAAAGTGTAACTGTGCAGCATGTTCAAACTTTTATAATTACAGAGCAAGAACACAGCATCAACAGAAGTATGATGTTGACATATCAGGGTTTTACATAGCTCTTCGAAACTGGGAGTCCTGTGGACTCAGGGCATATTTCCAAAATTGGGAGTCCATCAATTTGCATGCAATCAATGATCCTGGATGCTTCCCATTTGATAAAGATTAGGTTATAATATGTGTTACTTTCAATGTCATTGGAATAATGATTGGAAACAGAAGCCGCACACAAGCGTCCACAAGCCACAAAGGATTTTAGTTTGGGGGTACTTCATCAAATTTCTGTGTCCAATACACAAGAATCACGTGTCCCGTAAAACCCGGACATATGCACTTCAACTGTTCTGATCGCAGAGTAAAATACTCAGACACTGACTGCATCAGTGCTTAAAGCAGAGTACAGTGTTGAAACACAAACTGCAACCGTGCTTAAAACAGTGTACGATGTTGAAACACTGACTGCATCTGTACTTATCAAAGAGTGCAATGTTGACACACCAATGTCAATCAGACCACAAAGATGGAGGAGTGACTGCGATTCATCCAAATGGAATTTTTAAAAAATCAAATGACTTTTGTAATTATGGATAATAGAATCTTGTAATTAATTACATTTAAATAAAAAATGATAAAAGTAATTCACCTTCATAATAGTATGTTTAACATAGCACTTTCACAAACTGAGTCATGCACAAAGAGCTAAAAAAGCATTAAATATTTCTTATTCATATAATTCTGATATGCTTACATTTCGACCTTCTATTTCAGGACTAAAGAGCCACCTACTCCATCTACATCATTGGAATACTTGGAAATTCATTTCAGTGAGATCAAACTTGACCAGGACAGCTCTGTCAGCATCAAGGTAACCACGTTTCTCAACATTTGTCTTAAGTCAGGAGTTTGTTTAAGTCTGCAGAGTCACCAAATAAATATTCAAATTTCAGTCTTTAAGGCATTCAACAACTGAAAACATTTCAATTCTATTTTATTAAATTCAAATTGCAAGACTCGATGAACACTGACCTACAATTTGCAATCTGCGATGTTCTATGCAAAACTCATCAAAATTCATCCCAAACTGACAACTACGTTCCAATTTCCTTATAGACGCCCACCTGAAAGTCTTATTTTGTCTAAAACATCCATCCACTATTAAGTTGAACTGTCATCTGAGAGTTTGGCAATCGGAACACAAAAGCTTTGTTTACGATCCACAGCGTGGACTAAATATAGATTCTCTGGCTTTCCCCTATTACACGTGACCCAGTTTCAATAATAGGTCATATTTGGCACAAATCCCAAACGCCTAGGCTTTGCCTCCACTCATTATATGCTCAGAAATTATGGTAAACAACTAAATTTAACTTTTTTACAATCTGAATTTGTCAAAATAAACTAAGATATGTTGTCTGTAAGTATTTCAGACGATGAACCTTTAACTCACTCGTACTGACACGTCTTATGGGGTCATCTAACATAATCATTCTTAAATCTCGTGGTTTTACGTAAAACCTACTGCCTGTCAAACCGTACAATGTTTTTTTCAATAGTCACCACAGAATCCATCGCGAAAGTGCGTCCATCTCCTAATTCTCTTGGCCGAATATGTAAACAGATTCCCTAGTCTGGGGAGAACGTATTTTCACAGAAGAGAGACACTTCTATATAGAATACAAAGTAATGAACCCTTACATTCCACAAGTTCAGTATTTCATAATTTCAATATTTAAAACATAAATATATTATTACACCCATATTTTAACATTGTATTTTAAAATTCCACATGCATATTTCAACTTGATCATCATAATATTTCAACATTTCCTATGGGCCCATATATTTTTTCATCAAGTATTCTTCACTTCATTTTTAACATGTATGTTTTGATTTTGTAAAGTGATGCCTTCATACTGTAAAAGGATATTGTATTTTTGGTAGAATATTGAAGCATAACAGTGACACACACATTACTTGATTTTCATATTCCTCAGCTACTTGTCACCCCTGTATTCTGCAGCAGGACCAAACAGTATGACCCACATTTCCGGGTCAACTCATACAGATGCAGCTAACAGGATGTAAAATAAACCCCTCAATCATAAAATGCTGTGTAAAAACTGTTCCAAACATGTTCTCAGTTTCATATGACTATATCTGATGCAATTTTCAATCAAAATAGCCAGACAAGTATTTTTTTATGCAACATGATTTTTTCAGTCACTTGGGGTTTCTACAAAAACATTTCACAGAATCGGTCAACTTTTTCTACCATAATGTGTTTTAATTGACAGAATCTTCATGATTTTAAGTGTGGCCTGCTTTCATCAACTCTTCTAGGGCAAATCTGCTTGTAGACTAAAACATACCCTCACGCATGACTAAATTGTGCCCATGACTCATGAAAATAATATGCACTGAGTCGTAACAACTCCTGTGGTTTCATATGCTATGTGAATCCTGTTTATTCAACCAACCTTGAGGCTTACTTGTGAAGATCCGGGTTAGAACTGATCTTCAGTAACCCATGCTTGTCATAAGAGGTGACTAACAGGATCAGGTGGTGAGACTTGGTTGACCCAGTTGTGTAGATTGATACTTATGATGTTGATCACTGGATTGTCTGGTCCAGACTCGATTATTTACAGACNGCTGCCACATAGCTGAAATATTGCTGAGTGCAGCATAAAACTACACTCATTCACTCCTTGAGGCAGACTGTCATTAATTGTGGTCTTAATAGAGATCACAGACAACTATCAGCTGAGAGGGTTATCTGAAAATAGGGTTATTAGAAAAAAATTAACATTACTCTTAACTAAATACAAGCCACTAAATCGTTTCCATATTCATAGGAATTGTCTAACAAAAGCAGAGACCAATGTATTTTTATAGCCCTGTCACGTACAGGTGTCTCTTATCACGATCACAAAGTCATGATACCAGGAGTTGGCGAAAAGATGAGACAGAATCACTGGCAATCATCAAACATGCATGCAAAGGGAATGTTTATGACTTATTTTCAAATTCTTAAATTTTATCAGAAAAAAAGTTGTTTCATAATGAAACATTTGGCTCATTACATCTCAACTAAAATGATGGGACTTGATATGTCAATTTACTGCAAAAAGTATTTTACTGCCGACAAGCCTTGTGAGGACTGGATAAATACTTGTTCAATGCATAAATACGTGGTTGTCACCCCCTTCAATTCTTTTAATTTGAGAGGGGTGGGGTGTGGGGGTTGGTGTTGGGTTTGGGGACAACCATTATTGGCATGGGTATATAACCATGAACTTATCTAGAATTGTAACCTTAGTGCCCCGACAGGCAAAATGGGAATGTTGAATTTTAAATATTTTTTCATTTCATGTGTATTTATTTTCTAATTAAGAGGTAATTTAACAGCGTACTTTGAGATTGCATTCAATGTGAAAATATATAAGAAAGCATTCCTCATTAAAGGTTTTGTTATCAGTGAAATAAAAGTGATCTCGCCAAAACATAAGTATAAGGTATTCGTTTAACATATTTACGTGAATTGGAATTTTTTATTCCATTTGGGGAATTGTTAAAATATCATTTTAGACTTTGGACTAAATATGCCTCATCAGGTCCAGATTATTCCATGCTATCTGCTGATTGGTAATTTGAAATACGTCTGTACACAAACTGTACCAAACATCTGACAATAACAGATTTGCAACAACTTCCTTAGTACAAGATTGTTTCCTGAGTAGGTATCCTTGAGAAAGTATTTCCACACATCATGGTCATTGTGACCCAGCATATCCTGGAGGGACACACCCCCTACAAGAAGCCCTTACCTCCAACCTGGCATGAGTGAGTGAGTGAGTTTTGTTTCATGCCTCACTCAGCAATATTCCAGCTTTATGGCGGTGGTCTGTAAATAATCAAGTCTTGACCAGACAATCCACTGATCAACAGCATGAGCATCGATCAGCGCAAGTGGGAACCGATGACATGTGTCAGAGAACCTGGCTACTCGATCCCGTTAGTCGTCTCTTACGACAAGCATGGGTTACTGAATATCAATGTTCTAACCCGGATCTTCACGGGTAACTGGGCATGAAGCTATAACAATGCATCATATGACTTCTAAATGTGGATCTTGTATTTACAGTTTAAGTAGACCACATGTATTAAGATTTTATTTGCCTGTGTGTTTCATGGAGGCTTGGACCTATGAGATGTGTGTGTTTGATGCTAGAAATATGCACATTCAACATCACTAGTCTGAAACATCAGCCACTTGTCAAAATCCAGTCAGCAGAGTAGAATGTCTTTTATTCCAGGAGTTAAAGTTTCAAGGTTCCATATGGGGACCAAGAGTCTATCTTACAGTCCATAATATTTTCTCTTCCAACAAGCCCTATCTGTAACACAAAAGATCTAAATGAAGGAAGTCTAGATGTTTCTTTGACTCTGAATTCCCATTTCACTGAGATCATATATATTAGATATTTTCAGAGACGAAGCGTTAGTATACAGAAGGAACATCCGTGAAAGGTCTGCAGGAAATATGGGGCAAATGGACTCAAAAGTTTTAGTCACTGTGTTGCATGTTTGTTATTTGTTATGTCACAAGACACATTTGGGAATCAACAACAGTTTTTTCAAAAATCAAGAAAATTAACATGGCTTCTGTTCCTGTAAAGATTCCATTCAACTAATGGCAGATGCCATCATCTTGTTACCGTGGAGATAATGCCACATTTACTCCTGAAGACTCTCTCCAGGCTAATGGGTGCCGTGACCAGGCATGCTTGGCGAAATTGAAATAGATTCTGTAATAAACTTTGAATAGATCCACTGCCATTGATCTGTTTTCTCAATGTTTGATTTGTTCTGAACATAAATCAATAAACAGAATTAAATCTGATGGCTTGGAAAATTATTTGCTTGCCATGAAAATGCACTCAGAACCACTGACCTCATTAGCTGAAGTAGGGGACTATAAACTGATTTATTGTTGGTACAAAACTCATTCAATGCCATTTGATCACAAATGTTCTTCAGAACAGTTCAGTTTATAAAAGACTGGTTCCAAGCTGTCTTTGTGCTGCAACTCATTTATATGCAGAAATGGATCTTTTCATGATCTAATCGGAGAAATCAATTTTGAGCCCAGACCATCCCGAAACAGTCCTTAATCTAGTGATGTGGCTTGGTGAACAAAATGGAAATCAAACAGAACGGCAAACAAATTACAAAGTCAGGGGGGGGTGAGATATAATCCTGAAATGATTCACCCAGACCTCGATTCGTTTCGATTTTCAATTCGATTCTTCATACAACCCAAAACATCAGATATCATTTAACTCTCAGAGTCGGCTGAAATCCACCGTCAACTTGGCGATGTCTACTAACAACTATTCTCATTGATCAAGTTTCGCCTTAATTCGATCATCTTCGATTCGTCTACTAACAACAATTCTCATTGATCACGTTTCGCCTTATTTCAACGCTCGAAACTGCTCGAGTTGGAATCAAAATTACATTCTCACTGTGTGGAAATAATTTAAATAGATCTTCAATTATCGAATCGAAATAGTGATAATGGTTATCGAAAATTGAAACTAAGGTGTCAGATCTGGTTTTTCGATGAATCAAACCAAATCGTTGCAGCCCTATTATAATCTAACATGGCATCGGCATTGTTTCCCCCAGAAACCAACCCATGAAGTCAACAATACACTACTGATGTGACATATATAGAACCTAAAGGTTCAGTCTTGTGCTGGCTGTCCTCAAACAATGGAGGCTTCCTTGACCTTGAAAACCATGTCAACCACAAGATGGTGCATGCATGAATACAGACAATACCAGGACTGGGGTTACGGGGATCTCTCAATATATCAATACTCAATTCAACCAAGACAATACAAAAATACTGGTACACATCTGGGTCCACTGGACCAATAGACAAAAAGTGGGATCGACATGGATCAAACCTAAAATTTAAAAAAATACTTCAGTCAACATAGAGAAAACCTAAAATCTTAAAAATATCAAGGTCAGACCAAACCCGACAATTGATAATTACCAGGGTTGACCAAACCTAAAAGTTAATATACACCTGTATATACATTTGATTCAATTTCGGCCACTTTGAGTCAATTTGCACCAAACCAAATACCTGGGTTGCAATGGACTAAAACTAAAACATGATAACTACCTGTATTGACAAAACCTAATAACTGATAAATACCTTCATTCAGCTACAACGAAACAATTACTTCTGTTTCATACCATTGTAAACATTCACATGGCACCTACTTCAGATTTGCAGATAATTTCATTAAACACAGAGAACAATCTTTCCTTACATCTTAGCCTATGTCATCTGACATACTTCTCCAACTGACAGATGCAAGATCTCCAGGTAAACCCAGGTGTCTGCAATGTGATAGCCCTTGCATGACTACACCTGAATGATAAAGACTCATTTATAAATTGTAAACACCCATTGAGCATACCTACAGCTTTTGTCTACGTCAACCCTGCATAGCTCAAACCATAGCAACATAAATATCTCGTTTCCTTAAGCTTTCCAAACCAATGCAAATGAACAGGGGCCAGTGAGATCTGTGTTGCCCTGGGGAGCACACATTTGTGTCAGCGGACTGACTGCGTGAAGGTCAAGCTGTTGGAGTCATTTCTTACGGTGTCACAAACATGTCTATAAGGAAGTGTACACCTTATCTGAAGGTATGAGATCCAGCTACAATCTAAGACACATTGAACATTTGGTCTGTTGAATGTTATTGATAATGATCGCAATTACAAAGATAATCTTTTCATCAAAAGGAAATAAAAGCAACAAAACAATATAAAATTCCATAATAAGATGCCAATTATACCAAGCATAGATTTATGAATCACTATCAAATAGTGATAATACCAAGGAAGTAATATTTAATTTGTCTTATTTTCATAAGAAAATTGTTCGAAATTTTAAGCATGCATGTTGCACCTGTATATGAGACTGACCAAATATAAGGTACAGTTGAAAACATTTACAAAACACTACTAACTTCAAAGTAACCAACACTGTTGCGGGATTTTTGGTTATTTTTAAACCCTCTTTTGAAACAGAATGTACGGGGCCTGGAATTGGAACCCCCAAGATTATTTGGTTGAATAATGATGTAGTTCAATACAACCACATGTCAATTTCACACAGAGGCATGGAGGTTTGGTCAGCTTTCATTAACACAATTACACTTCAGTTGTAACACAACAATCAGTAGGCTAATAACTGATAACGCTCACAGGATCTACCGGTATTATATACAAGGGTTCAAGGTCACTGTCTTGAAACATAACCTACCTGTGTAAAGAACAGAGTTCCTGGCCTAGCTTATTGTGCCTGGTTTGAGTTTATTCATCAGGTGCCAGTCATAAGCTTCAAAGAAAGCTTGAACGTATTATTTCATAACAGCCATTGCAACAGCCGTTACGGCCTTGTTACGACTGACACGGCCGAACTGTAAGCTATAAATAGATCTTGGTTTTTCCTGTACGCTTATATGACCTACCTGTATGACTTGGACTTCCCCTACAGGTTGGTTTAGGTGCCAGTCAAGATTCGTAGCCTCGTGATTTAATGATAACGTGTTACATTGCTGTTTCCACAATAAAATTCCCCAGCATCCCCATAACAGTAAACTTGCAATGACCACTATTTTTTTCACACATGGCGTAGAAAGAATGATCAAGTTATGTTGTACGAGCTGTGAAAATTCTTACGAAATTGATCCATGTACGGAACAATTTTCTTTTTCGTTTTGAAAGGAAAACATTGCAGTGATTTTGTATGAAAAGGATGATGTTGAAGAAACGTAGGCTTTTATCACAAAGAAATCCTTTGTAAATTCTGTTTATTTAAAGTCAAAGATTTGTCTTTCATTATTTCTTAAAACGGTGCTTCAACACAACTCAGTATATTTCATGGAACCAACATCAGAGCTGTATCAAATGAAGCCCACCCAGTGAGTTGTTCTATCACACCATGATGACCTTCAGATTTTGAAATATGGAAATCAATTTTTCGTAATTTCTGCATAAATTGCACATTTTCAGAAAGATGTTTCTCCCTGCACACAACACACCACTTAACCTGGCTTAGTAAACTATTAACAGAGTGCCTCTCGTATGCATTCCCATAGCTAAGCGGGACAAGTACAACTGAATTGATTCTCTAGCGTTGATGTTTGTGATGACTCATCTGCTAATGCTGAGCCCTTGTGAATAACCTCAGAGGGGATGTGTCAACTCGCGATGCAGTCTTGTGACATAATTTCAGCACAAAATTATGATTACAACCAGTGTGCGAAATAGTTTCAAATTTTACTCGTCATTCATGCAAGCTATGCCTGAAAGTTACTAGCCCACAAAATAATCCACCAGCCCAAAATTTGTATGTAGAAACTGAGCAAAAGATTATATTTACAAAATGACCCCATGAAAATACACTAGCCAGTCACAGGACTGCCATTT
The DNA here is from genome assembly GCA_008038995.1 of Haliotis laevigata. Classification (NCBI taxonomy): domain Eukaryota; kingdom Metazoa; phylum Mollusca; class Gastropoda; order Lepetellida; family Haliotidae; genus Haliotis; species Haliotis laevigata. The sequence continues at coordinate 74,375 of VKKT01002234.1, read as the reverse complement.
CATGGCGGAAATGACCCCATGAAAATACACTAGCCAGTCACTGGATTTTTACTAGCCACGGGCTAGCAGTCCAGTGGATATTTCGCACACTGATTAAATCCACAAGGGCAATCCTTTCTCCACTACACCATCATTCCTTCCACCAAAGGATAATCTCTCAGTCAACATGTCCTGTTGACAATCTGAGTAGCATCATAATACTCTACATAACATGACATACTGCTTTCTCTAATTTCGTTAAGTCTGATTAAAGTAATAGATTGATACTGTACATATATTTATAACTATCTCAAATCATCGTGAATATCAGGATGTTGCTGTTAATACAATGTTAATCAGTTTCCAATCACTCATCGCAAAATGTTCTGAGTGACAGCTGAATTTACATGCAGCTGGTAATGGAATGAAAACAAAAGCTGTTGCTATGTTAATACCAAAATGTAAATTATAATAATTATTCACAAAAGAATTTACACTGTGCGTACTTTCATATTTGCTGTTGGGGTGTTATATAATAGTCATCCTTCATTCTTGAAACCTTTAGTTTGGATTTTAGCACATATAAGGATATATAATGGAGATTAAACTCTGCTATTACATGTTTCTTAATCATGATAATGATAAACATCAAAATAAAAATTTTACTCAAACTTGATGCACAGAGGTATACAAGTTCCTTATTCTACAAATCTCCTCTACGTCAAAACAGCCTCGGCTGAAAACTAAACCGAAGTACATTCTCGCCCTGATTTGTATTTCAAGTACCGGAATGCAATATTGTCCTTCAGATTCAAACCTAATCAATACCGCAGCGCAAAATAGTGAAAAAATACTCTAAATGGAGTCATTGTGATAAGTAAGAAATGACTTTTCTCTTCTGAGTGCGGGGATGGTTAAAAGTAACGCTCGTGTGTGAACTAGACAAAACAAGGTCACAGCCTGCTGGTAAAGCGAAGGTCGACGCTTGGGCTAAAAATAGTCCCGCTGGGTTTTCCCAAATCAGCTGTCATATATCGATGAGGTTGTTGCTATGTAACTGCGTAAATGTTAACGGATATGTTATTATTCTTCCTAATCAATGATATTGGAGCTCTGTTTAGTGTGCTGGTATGTCCAGAATGGGGGTGAAGTATTCAGAAATAATACTGGTAAATAAATGGCTACAGCTTCATGTTCTTCCTTTGATTAACGGGTTTAATGCCGTGGCATGGGAAATAATCATGTCAGAGAAAAGTAAAGATAATTTTTAACCTCAAGAATAGGAGAAGCTTATTATGCTGAGTCTCCAAAGGAAATCTGTCCCATACATTGACACGATAACTTGTCTGATCGAGCTACTAAACTCGTACAATTTATCAAAAGGACTAGGCCCTTTTCTTGAAACTCAAATTATGCAACATACACCTATGGTCCAAATTCACTGATGCTCATGACGTCGATCACTAGATTGTATGCTACAAACTTGATTGTTCACAGACCAAAGTCATATAGCTGGAATATTGTCGAGTACAGCATTAAATAACAAACAAAATCAAACATGTGGAAAAATAGCTAAGTAGATGTCGTGATAAAATCCAGCAACCCTGCAACTACCCGTGACTGATATATGACTTCTGATTACTGAAATCGAATTATTTCGTAAATTCAACAGTTCAATTAACATGAACAAAAAGCATGACTTTTCCATGATAACCAACTGCCACATTCTGCTCGCGGGGAGTGTCATTTCCTGCTTGTGTGGATTTATTTCCTTGCTGACCTGTGCCATTGTTGCAAGATACAAATCATGTCACAGGGACAATAAAGTACTGCATTTTTTATATATATCGCACTGGAGAAAAACATTCTCTGTTCTATGATCACTATTACAATATGACAGAAATAATGATGTGCAGTTGTATTGGTTTGGGAATCCAAGGAAACCTATATCAACATTGAAAATTGTAAATCCTTGGTTGACATAAATGTAACATTTGTGGAATATATAGATTAGGACTGCACGGTATACCGGTATATTACAATGCGCTTTTCAAATGATACATATTGCAATATTTTTTTCTGAGAACCGGTATATTGGGGAAAGAACATATGAAGATTTTGTGATTATCTTTATGGTCTAAATTAAAATCTACACAGACGTTCATTCACAACAAATGTTCTCCTTCGGTATTTAATGACAACACGGCATATTGTAATACTATGAATTGTATAAAAAAGAATTAAAGAATCCCTGCCTATGCAACCTAATTTTGAGATTGCTGTTGCCAGAACCATAACATGTATGTTTAGGGACTTATAATGTAGAAAATAGGACTGACATGCACAATTAGTGTCACTCACTGTTAAACACTTAAGTTCCCAATATATCGCAATACGTATCGCAATATAGGTATCTGAATCACAATTAGCAATACAATTTATTTGCCAATACACAGCCCTATATATATGTGTATGATCTACAGAACATTTATAGCTGATAGAAAATGTCAAGTCCTTGTTCAATAAAAATTACAAGAGAATAAGAAATTTGTACGAGTACTGTTATTCTAGACAATTTCAAAAATACCTGAGTGATCTCAGGGCATAGTAACCAATGTTCCAAATGTTAAAACAAATTTCAAAATATTAGGCAAATTAGATTAAGACTTAAAAATAACACTTGACTTTTGCATGTTTGAGAGCTAGTATTAAAGCCTGTCTTATTTCATACAGTGACACTAACAGTAGCTCTCACTGGCTGGGCTTTCTAAGCAACAGCCTTGGCATACATGCCATTAAGTTCAGACAGTATGTTAATAAAATGATAATAAACGTTCTTTTTTTTTTAAAAAAAAAATCCTGATAGCTACTCTTTTATTTATAAACCATTATGCTCAACCAGAAACATACCTAAAATATTACGCAATCAATAAAAAAGGTTTTGTTGACGCTATTTTCTCCCTTATCTGTCAACAAACTTCCTTGTCACTGGTAGGGAGACCTGTGATTCAATGCCGATAGTCACTCGCGCAGTATTACAGGTTGTCACTTATTAATACATACGCGGCAATTGTTCATCACTAACCGACTCTTCATTTCAGCGCACTTGCGTTGTAGCACAAGCGTATCGCGGCACCAGTTAAAAATAGATCCTGGTTTTCCCCTACACACTAAATATGTCAAGCGCTGAGCCTCTTCAAGTTAAACCTTCAGACCGTCCGTGTGGTTAATATCTTACCTAAACTGTTTGGATCGTGTTTTGCTGCGGCAGTAGTCCAACAGTAGTACTGACAGCTTAGAGTACGTGCATATCACAAGATCAATAACATTGTCATCCACTTAGGTGACAGCTACTGTGACAGATGTATAATGGCAAATCTTTATGTCAAATCGGTCACTCGCCACTTTTCAAAGAGTTTCTATATATTTCCCCACAATAATGTTTCAAATATACAACAGAAATAGTATGTACTTTTGAACATCATTTCCAGATATATAACTATTTCAGATAAATTTTATTGACAATATTTTTGGCAAATATTCCAAAATGCTAAAATATGGAAATCAGAAAATAATTGATTTTATTTATTAAAAGACACTTTTAAGAAATATTACTGCTTAAATCATGTATGCTAGAAATTATAATATTTCATTAGGTATATTTGAACAAATTAGTTTTCATGAATTTTAGAAACATGCAAAATTACAGCAAAATCCTTGTTATCATGCTTATGATATTTGGAGATATTTTCTAATTTTAGAAGTATATAACTTAAAAATACAAACTTACTTCTCCCAACACTTAATGAGGTGTTTTCAATGTTTGTGTCTACTGCAGCTTCCTGTCCAAGACACTAGAAAGGTGTGCAACTATCATACTTATTTGGCAATTAAGGTCATTATTACCAAGCGTCGGGCCCATCAGCTTAGGGTGTCATGGGTCACCTAATCCATTTCAGCTAATTTATTGTTGCCATAGCAATTCACTTGCCCAGTAGCCCTGATTCAATAATAATGACCAATCCCATTGAATCATTGATTGGAGTGTTTGAGGTGATCCAAACATCTCTGGAGCACTCATGAGCATTCTTGACAGAACACATTTCATTAAACAAAGATACTGACAACTTACAATACAGTTACTACCTGAGTGTGTTCACATCATATATGTATGTGAATCAGTACATAATACATCATCATATTAATCCTAAATTTGTAAAAAAACAAACTCACAGGTAATCTTAAGAGTCCTCTTGATGTAAAAATTAATAATCCTTCTTCTTTATATATGCAAGTAAAGAGTCATGAACCTAAAAATTATAATAAATTAATATTCATTCGACCAGCTGATGAAAGATCCATTGTAAAACAAGCTTTGCTTTGTGTAACATTATGTAGAAGAGTAGTCAGCACATATAATCATATAGAAAAAGATACTTTTTGCAACATTGTATCTCACCAAAAGGGGTGTTATATACGATAACACACCAGCTATTTCGCGGGGTTTTCGTGCCTGCTGGAGTAACGTTGAAATGTGTCAGATGTGTATTGCTGAAAGTTGTTGCTAGTTCTATGTTGATGTCAAGCTTTCAACATAAGATAAGCTTTTACAAAGGAAGACGTTTTTTGGCAAGAAAAAGTAAACATTGGCTTTGACCAGGACAACAACCAGTACGTGAACGATCCTAGATTGAGACATGCATTCAATTCATTGTCTGAGGGAGAGACGCTATAAATAGCACTCCGCATGAAATACCTCTCCCGATCGCGTGGGGGAGTTGTACATTTCACTCAAAATCGTGCAAATAACGGTACATTTAACTGAAACGGACGTCACCGAGCAAATCCTGGATAACTGACGCACGTGTAGTTGGGGTATATACATGTGAAATACGCATCTCTTTAACGTAATAAGCTGTCAAACAGTGCAATCTTGACGCATATTCACCCGAGGTCAAGACAACCATATTGAAATAGAGGTAAACAGTGTCCAACGATGGGTAGAAAAATTTCTCGGAACAACACGTATTTTGAAGATTATATACAGGTAGTTTGTACACAGGACGAACAGGGGGTATAGTATTTACCTTTGCAGTTCTGCAATGTCACAAGAAGGCGATCTATTCCTGAACAAAACTCGACCCAGCTCTCTCTCGCTCCCAATGCAAATCGATCCTTACCGAGGCCAGACTGAGAGATCACGTGACCAGCCTTGTGGATTTCCCTCTCGCGCTGAGCGGCACGTTTCTCTGTTCATATAATCATGTCAGTTATACAGATATCTCGTGAAAAGATATATAAGTACTGAAAATCTTTCGAACAATAGCAATTTTAGAAACATGAAATAAAAATAATATCACACTTTTTAGTTATATATACATATTGCAATTCTACAACAAACAAGTTAATTTGATTTTTAATGTTTTGTCCTGGACGGATTGGTTTGAAAACTGTTTTGATTCAGATTACTCTCATGGAAAAGGTGATTATATTACATAGTAGCCTACGAGTATTTTGTAAAAACTTTATTTGAAATAAATTTATGCAGATGCTTTATGCCAAGTTAACTTTGGGCACAGTGTCTGCTGTTGATCGATCGTGGTCGCACTGGCATGCCGTGATTACACAAAGGCGATAAATTAATCAAAAACATATCATTACGTAGTCTCGGAATTATAACTCATGATTACCTGGCGTCACAAAAATCTTAGTTTGAAAAAGGAGATTGTTAAGCATTTTAATCTCATTGTTATTCGTACAACTGCAGCATACTGTATCATGTATTGTGATATTTTTACACATAACTTGAAGACTCCTGTTTTTTCATACCGGCGGCGTCAACGTTACGGAGTCATTGTCTTAAAATAATTTGGGTATGACACATGGGAATATTGTCCCAACTATCTCGAAACTGAGATTTTAAACAGATGGGAATGGAAAAATTACCAACTATGTATTTTTTATATAACTGAAAGAAAATAACTAATGTTAAATATAATTAGGTCTGTTTAACCATCACTCATTCCTGGAATGGTTTGTAAAAAGTAATCTGTGGCAGGGATATTTTAAAAAAATACCTTGATTTAATGAGGACTAAGGGTAAAAATTGAATTTGGAACCACAAATATTTGGAACAATACATATTTGCCCCGAAAGGAGAAAATCTATATATTTTCGAAGATAAATATATCTCATCATCTGCTGTTGTTTTGTTTATTTTTGTTTTGATTTTGTTTTGTTGTTTTGTTTGTGTGACTTAATATTTTGATTTTGCAAAGTTTTGAAACGATTTTTGTCAAACAATAAAACCAAAATCTTTTTGTGCAATGAAGCATACCACTGTATGGAAGACAGCTCTCGTTGATTGCATACAGCGGCTTTTCGATGTAGATTCTGACACCGTTGTCAAGCTAAAAGTGACTATGACCAAGAGATGAGAAGTTGTAGTCACTTTTAACTTGATAACGGTCTCGTTCTATGCAACAAACAAGAAGTATAAATATATATGCTTTTAATTTTCACTCACTAACCTCTAGAAGGCCGATCAAACAAATCTTTGGGTGCTTAATATAATATATGTAAAAAAAATCAGTTGAAAATCAAATTTATGATCAACTCCAGTAAGAAATTAAATTCACTTTGATCCTCATTTTATGATGCATTTGAAATACGGCAGTAGACCTTTCACCTGCCCTATTCCGAAGCACTCATTGACCTCCTCACACAGGTAATAACTGTGGCACACCATATCGCAGTAGTTACTCGATTAAACGCCTACCTGGAAGAATATCCGGGTTTATTATCGTGTAACACCAAACTGTTTGTTACAATGTGATGTGATACATCACTGATGCATACAGTCCCCATAAGCGTGGTAGGTAAAACGGATATATTAATGATAAACCAATGCACAGATGATTCGCTGGAAAATGTGAC
>VKKT01002233.1:162431-179884 GCA_008038995.1 Haliotis laevigata | reverse complement strand
GTTAGTCGTCTCTTACGACAAGCATGGGTTACTGAAGATCAATTCTAACCAGGATCTTCACGGGTCTGTTGGTTTGAAACATAAGCTACAAGCCACCGTGCGTACATTTCAAAATAAGTTAAGTTTGAGGAAATATAAAATGTTGATTTATTTATCATATTAGTTATTGTTACGCCCTTATACACCGCGTTAAGTAGGAATACCCTATGACATGTATGGATATGCGACAAAGAAAGTATTCACCTATGTTTGACATGGATAAATATGAAACACACATACACACACACGCGCGTAATGTTTTGATAACGATAATCTTTTTCAATCAAATAGGATTTCGTATACATGTATTTTCATTTCCCTGGCTGTTTATGAATGAAGAACTTCATCCAGAAAAAAGTATGGAATATGTCAGATCTAGCTTGGAGCACTGGTTAGCTGAATAATTGCGAAATGATAAAGTGAACAGGATATCGCCTTCCTGACAGGAAGTCATCTTTCACTGGAATATCCGGTATATACGAGTCGTATATCAAATGGGTGGTATCTGTTGTAAACAGGCTACCGATTTCGTGATTATTTGTCTCACACAGAACCAAACAGAACAGAACGTCAGTGTACAATATGTTTAAAAATACATGTATGGTGACAAGACATTTTGGTATATTTACGTACACCAGGCATATATTAACTAGAAACAATGTGTGAAAGGTACACGGGACAGGTATTTTTTTATCTAAAGGAGTTATAGCTTTGCATTAGGAGAGAGTTTATCCAAGTTTGTGAAAGCAGCGTTTTTGTATATACTTTAAAAAACAGTAGCAGGTAAACATTCGGGTTAACATAAAAGTATGGTGGCAACAGTTTATTTCTAGATTCGCTAAAGCAATCACAACACAAAAGTGCATGGTATGCATCGCTAACAAAGCTATTCTGGCACAGATTTTAAGTTCTTTCGATTAGCGATACATCATTCCATCCAGTAACCTGAGACATGATGTCCCAAATTTAATAAGATGATACCACAGGCTGTCAGAAAGCTTACTAAACTACAGCGTGTAAGCAGATGTGACCAAACAGCTTGGTCGGCTGATTGTCATAATATATTGATTAGTAAACCACAAACAAACGAAAACATAAGAGTCTAGCCTTCCCGTAAAGCTGTGTATTTGCCCAAAATACGCAAAAGGTTGCAGGTGATAAACAAAAGTCGTTTAACAAAAGGTATACAGCCTTAAATACATCCATATACTGAACCCAAGAGAGCAAAAGGTTATAGAAAACCCGACGAAAGCTAACAATAACTAGTGTGAATGATACCACGTAAGTTAAAATCCATTAGATCAACAGCTATTTCCACAGAAAAGGACATTTATAACAGTGATTTGGTTTGCGTTAGAATATTTCTCATGTTACCTCTTCTACAAACTTTAAAATTATGTTGCTGATTGTTGATACAGTATTTTGAAAAAAAAATGTTGAAAGAAACACCTACTTGATGTATGTTTCACCGCTCAGCTCATGACGGACGCCATATAAATCAACATAAGCACACCGTCGTCATTATTTCAGCATGGAATGAATAAAGCAAAACACTTCAATACTCACCGATGTGACACTTGCATATTTTCCGTCAATCCAGCTGTTCAACAAATCTTCCAATGATGTTGTGTTCCACTTGCCGTCTGCACTGAGTAACGAGCAGACGACTTTAACTGTCAAACGAACACCTGCCGTGCGCCGCGTGGGCTGTCAGCACGTGTTCACCTGTACGCATGCTCATGGAATGGACGATGATACTAATGTTTCCTTTACCTACGTTCTGATCGATTCCACACATGCTGTTATATAGTTACTGGGGACCTACAGGTGACCTGTTCCGTCATTACAGCGCGTGTTGCTTGCGTTTGGGTTCTGCCTTTGCCGAAACTCAATAAATCAGTTTCCATGACAACGTTTTGTTGTCTAAGGGCGGCCATACCGCGGACGTTAGATTATGAAGTAGTCATTTATTGTGTTTGTTTAACGGATAACCATCCGTTCTGCGATCGCCAGAAGCGTTTGTGCCTAACATACTTTCTGCGCAGACAGCTGATAGTTTACTAGAGCATTGATCGGCTGGCTGGGTTGACACAATCTACTCATTAAGTTACTGCTGGCATTTTCAATGCATGTAAATTACCACTTTTGTATCAATCAATTTTCTATTTCCTGATCAACTGCATCTCTGTACTGCTATCATTGATGTATTACTATTTTTTTAATCGTTTATTTCAATTTATCATCCGGTGTAAAATATCCATGAAATGTTTATGACATGTTAAGTACACTAGAATAATTACTCACAGCACAATATTTCATTCAGTGACATTGCATTGGCATGAAATTTCAACGAAGGCAAAACCAACACATGCCACGAATCCATTCATGCAGCATCCGAAGTACTCCATCCAATCAGACTCTTCTACCTCTCTACTGACTCTATCCTCACCCAACCTGTTCCCCTTAACCCCCATGGCGTCCCACTCTACCTCCACCCCTACCACAATCTATCCCATATCTCTCACCCTAGATACCATCACATGACCCATCTCTCCCCTGTACCATTCCGCGCGACCCGCACTCCACCTTTCCACCCAAAACCCTTACGCACCCCCTCCACATATAAGTATAGACACTGCTATTTAAACTTCACAAAAGTATACACACTGCTATTTAAACTTCTCAACAGAAATACACACTGCTATTCACACTTCACAAAGTTTGGACACTTCCCAAAAGTATAGACAGTGCTATTCACACTTCACAAATGTTTGGACAGTGCTATTCACACTTTTCAATGGTTTGGACACTGCTATTTACACTTCTCAAAAGTACTGACTGAGTTTGGTTTTGCGCCGCTTTTGGCAATATTCCAGCAACATCACGACGGGGGACACCAGAAATGGGCTTCAAACATTGTACCCATGTGGGGATTCGAACCCGGGTCTTCAGCGTGACGAGCCAACATCTTTACCACTAGGCTACCCACGGCCCCTTCTCAAAAGTATGGACACAACCATTCACACTTCACAAAAGGATATACACTGCTATTCACACTTTTGACCTTTGGGGCAAAAAACAACAAAGACAAATACTGTTTCACATTCTTATTCAATGTAAAAACAATCTGTGATGGACTTTATAAACTACATGAAAACAGACTACACACAGTTGTGATTCACATGGGTAGCCACGCACCTCCGCAAAAATAAAAACTTCATAGGGAAAAAGCAAAAATGACTAAAACTTAAACATATACACTGTTTTTCAGTCAATAAGCCACCTGGCCATTTACAATTTTACTAAAATATTCTGTAAATCTTGAAAAAACCTTTCTGCACATAAAGTCAGTGCAGATTTCCAAGCAGTTCATATTTTCATGTGATATTGCATGAAAACTATTTGTATCCATATATTTATTTATTAAGCTGAGACCAATTCATTTTCGGATATTGGAACACATCTATTCTACCATGTTAAACTTTGTAAATGCCCACAAATATATCACGGTAGACAGAAAATGATTTTTTAACACGTAACTCATAAAGTTAGAGCTTTTTTCAGGAAATCAAATTTAAGAAGTCTGTAGCATATTGGCTAGGAATTTTGTTGAACATGAAACTAAAAGGTCTAGTTTAAGCTACATTTCAATGAGTTATATTATTTCTATCCATATTTATAAATATATTGGAATTATTACTGTTTCAACACATTGAAGCAATGACTGACACAAAGGAGACCCACACATGAGGAGGTATATAACATTAAATACAAGGCTACAACACATAAATAATGTATATACACGACAGTTTGTGTAAAATACAGTAAAACGGCAATACGTACATATCATAGATGAATGACAGAACTGACATAATCAATCACATGATAACAGCATTATGTAATGAAACATCACAACTGGCATGGCATACATCGAGGTCCAGACCTTAATTTCTTAAATTACAGATTATATTGTGGAACATTCAGGTCAGTCATTGGTAAAGAAATAAATAATGTTGTTTTTGTTCTCCATAAAGTTATCTGAATATATGATCAGTGTTAGTTTGTTGCTTTTAAAGATAACACTACCACAGGAACATCTCCCTTGTGTGGCAAATGAAGGTTTGAATTTGGTGGATAAATACCGGTTTCAGATTCTTTCTCCCAAATGTGACTATTTAAGGGCAAGGAGAACCTAAAATCTGAATCAAATGTTAGAGTCTCTTGTGAGTTTTATCAGTGGACTGACAATGTACAGCAGTGTGTGGAAACAATCAGAACAGCTTGATATCTAACATCACAGTCAAACTCATCGCATGAAAGGCGCATATAACTTATCTCATTTACATCACCCTAGCAACATACACCTTCATACCCTTATTGCGAAAATGGTTGTTTCTGGCCATAAACTTCCCTATGTGGCCATCTCGTTCATGAAGTGAAGTGAAATATGGTATTTATATAGTGTTCAGGATTATTTCCCTTTTTCTTGTAGTCAGTCCCGATTTATGCCAGTTTTACAATGCTAGTCCACTGAGCCTACATGCCACAGTCAAACATGGACAACCCACACACAGTATACGACTCAAAGTCCACTGGTACGACTCCCTCGTGCTCGGGTGCCAGACCATGTAACACTAATTAGTATTTGTCTACGTCTTTTAGTATGTCTTGGTTATCACTATGGATCAAAACTTTCTGGGGATCAGTCAATTCTTTCATGTACAACTGCCATTTTTATAGATATTTAACTATATTCTGGAGTGGACTTTTTGTTTGGGAATAATATTCTAACTAGCACTACAATATGTATTGTTTTGAGAGTGGCATGTAATGATATCAGGCCTAACTCTGGGCTGACTATCATGGCAGTTTATTGCAACTGTTTATCGATTTCATCTAGTGCACTGACCTAATTGTCACTTTACACAGTAGTTGAGTTATATCAGAACATATCAGGTTAACATGGGCGGAAAACACAACAGGATGCAGATCATGTGTCCTAATCATGGTAAAACCTATCAGCTACTAAGGGAGGCAACTGTGTTCAATATGGAAGAAGAACCACTAACAATATTTAAACCCATAATATTCCCTCTGACAGGCAACAACAGGCATTTCTAATTAACACTATGTTTTGCTGTCCTAAGTAATGATTGTCACAGCACACACAGTAGCACAGAGTGAAATCTAGTTGTACCAATGTTCTGAAACAGATCTATTACAGTGCTGTCAAGATATGCGTCTAACATAAAGGGAGACAACTCTACCTTTGTCTCTTTATGGTTTAAAATGGGCGCAAATAGGCCTCTTATTGGCCCACTATAAAACCAACCAACTAACCTTTATGGTTTAAAAACTTCCTGAATCAGGATAATGAAATATGTTAGGATTATGAATTATGAAAATCTGACATAAAATAGTGATCAAGTCTTTGATCGCAATTTAAAATGAATCAACTAAAAAATAATGTTTACATCTACATGTAAGATGCTTCAACAAATCAGTGTACATTTTGAAGATGTACCATCAACATAACACTGTAGAATGGTGCACTGATACTTCATCAATGGAAGATGACTTGATACAGCCACAGTATACACTCAACTAAGGCCAGGGCTACGAACGTTTCTAGAATAGCTTGCCAGGTTCTGATTTCAAACGGAATAGTGAAAAATTGGCTTGTAGGTTGGAAAAAAATAATATGAAAAATGTGTTTACATGATTCTCTTCACAAACTTAAAGTTTTATTTGGCTGGTCAAGTGAAAAACCTTAATAGTGAAACGAATTCTGTTTTGGTGTTAGTTTCATTATTCTCATTGTCAATGCTATCTTTACCCTTGGCATAAATATAACCTTGTCATTCTGATTTTAAATATTAACAGTGGAAGTCATGGATATTTTGTACTTAAACCTATAAAGGTAGACGTATATTGACAAATGCATCATCAACAAAAACAAAACCTTTCAGGTGCAACTTCTTCAACCTGACTCTGTGGTTTAGTCGGTGTTGATGTTCTTCGAGAATGCCTGCATTATATTCGAGAAATTAGTGAAATGATAGTTTGTTACTGAGGCTCAGGGGACGGACTACAAGCAGACCAAAGAGGCACGAAACCTTTTAAACTTGAAACATAAAAGTCTGTTACTGTCATGCAAAACAACTGTACAGTTTTTGTAACATCAAAGAATGGTTTATATTGCCTTAGGAAAAATTGTGACGACTGCTGATTTTGAAAGATACATAGCTTAATTTTTAAAAATCTGAAAGTCACCTTGTAATCTACACTAACTGGACACACATCACATTCAGCACGACTTCTACGTCATCAGAAGCACTGGTTTCTAGACCTATGTACACATCAACACTGATGTATTGCTGTAAGTAGGGAATATCAGAGGTTCCCGTGACAACTACTCCCAGATTATGACAATAAGAGGTTGCCACGACAACTGTCTCCATATCTATGATAATCAGAAGGTTGTCATGCCAACTATCCCCACAAATGGAAAACTGTCATTATACAAAACTCCAGAGAGGAAGCACTTCTTAAACAAATTAGCAAAGAAAAACTTAGTTTCAGCTGAGCCCAATTTGCTTCTGTTGAATGTAAAGGACTAACATGATGAAATAAGACGTTCATCATCAGCCATTGCTTATTGTGAACATGCAGTCATCTGCAGACATTGAACAATGTTTTACTTCGTTTCAGGATCTGCCATCAAGAACATATTAATTGCGAACACAGAGAGGCATGGAAGTCCAAGACGCAGACACTGTCTGCACATTTTATGAAATAGTCATCTCCAAATCATATGGACATTTTCAAAGGATTATTTACTTCAACCAGTCCAGCAATGTTTTTACGATACCTTCATGAAATGACCTAGATATCTTTAAGACAATCAATAAACATTATCCTTTTGATTGTGATCATTGGACTCAACATCAAACAAAAAATATCCATAGGACTAGAAGAAACTATGAATTGTGGCCATCCCATGCAGGCTTTCAATCTTAATGGCCTCCTGCGAACCTCACCAATCAGGAATTTTCGGATAAAGAATCCAGTATTTGTTCTCAAATAAACAATATAAAAACTTTTCTTTGATATTTCACAAACATTCCAGCTTAAATATGGTAATCTTGTCCCAAAAAATTCCTATGCTGTATTTCAAACAAAACTAAGAGGTCTATTAATTTGTTTTACATTTCAACTCAATAACAAACTGAAGGATCTGAGAAGGAAAACATGTAAATGACTAAGTAAATGAAGGCCCAATATCTAGCAGGAATGGCCAAATAATCACACTGGCATACTGAGTAGTACGTCAAGTATGAAGCCTTGTATGGTGTAGATGTTTTGATGTACAGGAGTGGTCTCCCTTGTCACAGTGTCCCACCCTCTCTGAGGGAATGCTCAGGAGCTGCAGCTTAATATCAGTTAGAAATGGGTGTATATGGAAGTTCAGTAGTCATCGTCACTGTCATCATTTAGTGCACTCTGTCGCACTGCCAAGTTCATGACATCTCTGATTTCCTTCTTAGGTGATTCCTCCATGTCTGTTTTCACAGCACCTATCTGAGCTAGCATCCACTCGAGTTCTGAAACAAAACAACAGTTCACTGTTCATGTTGTCGCCATCAAACCTACCATTTGGCATACAAGGAACTGCGACACGAGCAGAGCCATCTCCAATACTGAGTACAATGAGAAGGATAAATGGGATCAAATGTGCCCTGATATTTGCACAAAGTTTACTGACAGACTGTCTGTCCCCATAACTCTCGGTGTTCCTAGGAAACAGTAGGGCTGCAACGATTCACCCAGACCTCAATGGTTCGATTCGAATTTCGATATTGGAGCCTCGATTTGATCATTTTCGATTTGATTCTACATTCAAGTAAAAACATAAGATTTCATATAACTCTCAGGGACCGTTCATAACATATGGCAGGGGGGGTAGTAATTTTGTACATAAAAACATTTTAAAATTATGCTTAAAAAATATGGGAAAGGGGAGTTGGTGGTCATTGATTTTGTACATAACATGCATTGAGGGTCACTTACTTTGTACATAAAATTTAGGGGGCATCAGTCACATTGCACATACTTCCCCACAGAAATCATCCTCCTCCTCCCTAGCCTTAAATTATGAATGGTCCCACAGAGTCGGCTTTTTTATCATGAAATCCATCGTCAATTTTTGCGATGTCTACTAACAACAATTGTCATTATATAATTATCATGGGGTCAACCAATCAAGTTTCGCCTTATTTCAGCACTGAAACGGCTCAAGTTGGGGTAAAAATTACGTTCTGGCTTTGCTGAAATCATTTAAATTTGTATTCAAATATTGAATTGAAATAGTGAAGATGGTTATCGAAAATCGAAACTGCCAGATTCGATTTTCGACGAATCGAACCGAATCCTTGAAGCCCTAGAACATAGTACGTACCCAGTCCACAGTTTTCAGATTAAACCATTTTGCGAAAAAATATATTAGGAATCAATCAACTGAACATATTCAGGGGATGTGGAGTAGCCTAGTGGGTAAAGTGTTCGCTTGTCATGCAAAGACCTATGTTCAATTCCTCACACAGGAACTACTAGTGAAGCCCATTTCTGGTATCCCCCACCATGATATTGCTGGAATATTGCTACAAGCAGCGTAAAACTAAACTCACTCACTCTCTAAACATGTTCAGCACCTGATATCTTTGCTGTCGCTGGGTTGAGTGAGTGAGTGATTAAGTGATGTTCAACGTTGTTTTCAACAGTGTCTACGCTATATTGCATCATGGCAGGATGAGGTGAAGGAAAGACCGAAATCAGGCACATCTTAGAACTTTACCTTATCCGTTATGCAGTTATGGTCGTATTAAACCTAGAAATATAGCCCGGGTGAATCTGGAATCCATGATCAGGAGTTCTTAATTAAGGGACACAACTCTGCACAGCATCGTAAATATCACATCTTGGTATATGTCAAACATATAGATTCTAAACAATAGTCTGCAGTCTTACCATCCTGTTTAAGGTTCATCCCCCCGAATGCTATTGGCCCAACAAACTGTTTCTTGAGGTCATCATTACAGTAGATAAACACGGTGGGCAGGTTCTTGTCAGGATAGTTAGGGATGCAGACTGACGACACGCCTTTCACAAACTTGGTTGCTGGGAACTTTCTGGCTAGGTTTGATAAATGTTGATTCATCAGCTTACACAAAGGAATGCTGAAAAACAAACAACACATTGTAGTAATATGTTAGTGAATTCCTTGCAGCTACACCAGGCCTACTGCTTACACTCTCTGTCAATAAGTCCTGGGTTCCAATCCCCAGAGAAGATCTTAAAGCTAAGGTTTGACACAGTCTTATGAAAATCTTAGCGCTAAAACCGCTTCGTGGAAGTGTACCAAGGGCAAACACTCCTTTGACCTTTACTTCAGTAATTACACACCATGTTTCATAATGTTTCTTTTAATCAGATCAGTACCCAAGAGAGAGTTTCATTATATCACTTCTATAGAGGTGTTGCAAAAACTGCAAAATGCTATACTGTTTAAGATAATTAGGGTTGGAAATAATTAATTACATGTCCTATGACTAACAAGAACTGGAAAGGATTTTGTAAGCCTAAATGAATAATTTATCAAACTTTATAATTATTGACGATTATTGTACTTGACATACAAAACCAACAGTTACATATTTGATATTTTGCCCAACTGGTGTGATAAGATTAAGTAAATAAGAGATGATTTTTGAAGCATCTTAGAACTGAAGCAGTAGACTGAGAGACCCACTGGATATAGCATCACTCTGTGGGGTGGTCCCTGGGGGTGGGGGAATATCTTACCCATCTTGGTACACGTGCACCACCACCCACACACCATCGCCAGCCTTGTTCACTTCCTTCACCCAGTCAGCCTTTGTGATCTCTAAGACGTCACCATAGTTACTCTTCATCTGTGCTGCCTTCATTTCAGCAATTCTTTGTCTCCTGGAAGCAGAGAGTAACAGAAAGTGAATCAGTGGTTTCAGCATTGACCTTCAGAGATGGTGTCTCAGGGTTGTCGTTACTGTATACAGGTGCCCTTGGCAGGCAAACAGGAAAAATATTATCATTTTGTTCAGAATTGGAAAGAGGTCTTAGTTTCATTGGTATTTATTAGCAAGGATCCAGATAAGGGCCTTATCGGCGTATGTAGGGATATGAAATAAGCACGATACGGTAGGAAATAATTTAGGAAACATAGCAGATACACACCACAGCAATAGTGAACAGTCTTAGAATCATTTACAGACGTATTTATCTGAAAACATATTCCTTTATTGTTTATTGACCTGTTTACACAAGAGTAGCGATGTTGTGGTGCATATATGAAACGAAACCTAAGATTACTGATACTCCATTCAATTCCATTCAGTACTCTTAATGTACTCTTCAGGTTTTCCAGTCCTATATTGAAAAAATAAGGAGTACGTACTCCTGATCATGAAAAATTATCTGGAGCCCTGTATTAGTTTTAACTACATTTCATGGAACTTTGTAATTCCAATTTGGGAATTTGTACTGACAAATGTTGCAGGCTTCCAGCCAAATACCGGCCTGCAGCAGGTCTAGATAACCCCCCGCAACAATGTCACCTGGTCAATACAAAAGTGCCCAAAATACCAGTTCATGTCAATATAGTTATAACCTGATGTACCCATTAGACAAAAACACATTGCAGTTCACGAACATTCACCGTCTGTGATTTCTAGATAACCACTCACTTGTATTCTTCAAACATCCTCTCTTCCTCTTCATCGATGTCATCTTCATTCTCATCAAGCTCATCCAGATTCATGTCAGCTAACGCCTTCCCTGAGACAGCAAGGTACAACCATGGTGACGGGGAGCACCGTAAGAACTGACATGGAGGGATTTACGTTAGTCTATCATGTTTATATATTTACGGGGATGAAAAATGTAGTATTGCAACAAAGAGATCCTGACACAGAATCTTAAACACATCTAACTCTGCAAAATATGTTGCAGAGCCTTAGATGACTTGGCCTTTCCTCATTTGCTCAAAGGGCATGTGAAAAGCAACATAAATCAATGTTAGAAGTGAGGTGAAAGGCAGTGTGCCATCACATCCAAGATAACTGCAGCAAGCTTTGTTTCCCTTTGCAGGGAAATGTATTTATGGCTGGTTTTCTATACCAGACTTATTTTAATTTTATCGTGCTTGCCCACTGCGATACCATTCTACAGTTTAACAAGAGATACTTGGCTCAGAAACGGTATACTGACTCCAAGGCAACTAGTTAAAATGATGAGTTTCAGGCAGGGTGACAACAAGTACCATCGTTTAAAATCTTGTGGTGTTACACAATGTAGAAGTACCATGGCCGTGTCACCTGTATTCTACTGACCTTGGTTGTGGGAGCTGTATTGTACTGACCTTGGCCATGTGAGCTGTATTGTACTGACCTTGGCTCTTTGAGCTTTATTGTACTGACCTTGGCTCTTTGAGCTTTATTTTACTGACCTTGGCTCTTCTCTTGAATGGTCTGCTCCACCATGTTGACCAAGTCATCCTCAGTGACTTCCTGTTCTTTGGGCGGGATGATGCCTTTAGCTCGAAGTATATCATTCCATTCAGTGTCAGCGTTTGGGTCCTGCAACAACAGCAACAATTAACTAAAGGTGCTCTACAACCTCAACTATGAAATTATCACAAAGTCCAAATGAATATTCCATAAATTTATATTTTCATTTCACTTGACTTAAAATACCTGATACAAAATGGACCTGTGCATCGTCAATCACTATATGTAAGTAACTTAAATCTTTTAATGTCATTTTGAAAGAGGATTGGTATGAAAATGCAGCACATTGTACCATTTACAGAGATTTATTTAGTATTTTAAAGCAAATGCAGTTGTTGGGGAAACTGTAAAAAAACTAACTTTGACAAACTGGAATTGTATATGTATAAAGTTGTGTTGTCCTTAAATACAGGCATGATACAGGCATAGCAATATAGCAATACATCAAGCTCTTTATCACAGTGTTTATTGGTGCAGTTATATTTGTTATAACTATATTAACCTAAGTTAGGATTTTTAACACTAACTTTTACCGAGAGATTGCACTCTACGGAGAACGCCTCTGAGCTGATCTATGTCTATGATAAATCCCTGATTTAGTTATCAATATGTATTAATATATTATATGCCATATTGTTATGAATAATGTGGATCATTTCAGCCTTATTCTTTTCCTGTATGATTTATAACCATGAACACAACAGACCTACAAGGACAACGTGCTGTCATGTTCCTCGTCTAGTCCCTGGGAAGCGTGAAACATATGTTACCCAGAGATGACATTGTGTGGTCTTGTACATTAGGAATACACCATCACACATGTTCACCAAGTTAATAAAGGTCATCAGAAAAAACAGCTTTTGTACAGTACACAAGATGTACTTGAGGAATAGGTAAATGTTCTCGTCCATATAGGGTAAATGTTCCCATCCATAATTTCCCCAATGAATATAGTCTATAATAATATAATAATGATTGCTTTGTATAGCCCCTAGTTCCAGCTATCTGCAGCTGCTCAATGGTGCTTTACACGTTACAGTTCAATCACCAGATGAGAAAAGAAATGTTTTGAGCTTTCTCTTAAAAGTTGGGAGAGAGTCACTGTTCCTGATGTCAAGGGGGGCCGCGTTCCACAGGGCGGGAGCTGCAACTGAGAAGGCACGATCTCCAGCCTTTGTTGATGTTGATGGAACAACCAGTTTCTCCTTCTGGGCAGAAAGTAAGGTTCTAGATGGGTGGTAGACTGATATAAGGTCGTTTAAATAAGTAGGTGATGACTCAACATAGAGAGCATTGTACGTCAAGACGAGCAACTTGAAACTGACCCGATGTCTAATGGGCAACCAGTGTCATATATCATGATTTACTGAGATACCATGCAACAACCATACCATCATGACCATGCGTGTTTTACTAGATTCTGCACCAATATCCCAGTTCAACATAACAATCCAGAATAATCTTGATAGTCATTGAGACAATAACCTTGTCACCAAAAGATCAGTGTACAGTGATATATTAGTCTAAACAGTAATTCCACTGGAAGACTAAAGTCCAGTTTGGACTGCAGTGTGCATAAGATGGAAATCACATTTTGAGCAAATTTTTAAGCCCTTTGGTATTTCATGTTAAATGAACCATTAGTGAGTGAGTGAGTTTAGTTTTACGCCACTTATTGCAATATACCAGCAATATCATGGCGGGGGACACCAGAAATGGGCTTCACACATTGTATCCATGTGGGGAATACAACCCGGGTCTTCAGCGTGACAAGCGAATGCTTTAACCACTAGGCTCCCCCACCGCCCCCAAATGAACCATTAAGATTGAAGATGGAGGTGTATGTGTTTGGCATATCCCAGCACTACACTACAGACAACATACATGTATGTACAGCTGACTTATTTATGATGTTTGCATAATACATGCCTGCTTGTGTAATCTTATAACTTCAAGACAAGAAACAGATAATCAAGCAATAAATTAATAGTGGAGGTAGCTATGCATTAATAATAAATACCATGGAATATTTATGTTCAAAACAGCACCTAAAACCTTCATAGTCCATTTTGTATTGACCAGACCTGTTACATATGTCTTATAGGACACACTCTTGGTATTCTTGGAAGTGAGAGTTCACACATCAAACATGTCAAACAATACTAATTTTGATTAGTTAACCTTCTTTCAAACCTCATGCTGCGTAACCACAAAAGGTGCTTGATAGTTTTAGATATATCCCAGCTGTAACATATATGGTATGTTACTGAAGGGGTGTGGTCATCCTCATTATCAATTACACTGAAAACACATTGTTTGTTGATACGAACAACTTGGTCAAGCACTGGAATGTGTGAAATGTCAAACTGTAACGAACATATATTATAAACTGGTCCTTTCTCTCATAAATTCAATCCTGTGTAGATTAGAAAACTGTCGATGATATCATGATAATGAAATATGAATGTAATAAATATGTATGGGATTAGGTTTTGTCTAGCACCGTCAGAGATTCTGATTAATCCACTAACAGAATCATGGTTAGCTATGTGATTTTCTCCTGGTAAGAGTAGTCTAACTTTATCTTTGACAAAACTGGACATGATTGCTAAGATGTGACGAAGTCAATGAGAATAGTTTTACTCCAATTATTATCAATATTCAAGCAATATCATATCAGGGGACCCACGAAATGGGCATCACACATTGTGCCCACAAGTATACATGACTAAATAATGTAGAAATCTACAATTTCCTTGCCCATCTTAATACTGACAAGATTAAACTAAAACGTTGTCTAATCCGGGGCACCATCATGAGCATAGTACTTTCTGATCATCATATGCAAACACTGTCAGATTATATGGGTTTTTTATGTTTAAAATTCTGACTTCCTCTTTTCTGCATTGTTATCAGTGTTCAAATAGTTCCCTCGGTTCATTCAGTGTGTTACAACAGGAGTGGGATAGTTCTATTACTCCGGTTATAAAATCCAACGAATTTTACAACTGATCGGGAATCACGATCTTCACGAAGAAAGAAACCACTTCCCCATGCAACAATCCAAGCCGCTCCACGCTCACTCAGTCGGAAGATTAACAGAACTCTCCCCGTAACGGGACTGTGCGATTGCCGTTCCGCGTTCACCGCGAAACATCAATTTCTTGCAACTTACCTGCATTTTGTTCTCCTAGTATGAAGCGATCTCAAAATGTAGACTGATTGTAGTAAAGATATATCGCTCACCACTCACATGTAAAGGGCGATTCCCGTTGTGAGCCTCGTTCGGGAGATAACTCGTGACGTCACATAAGGAATTCCCCTCTTGCCGTCATTCCATATTTGGAAGTAGATTACGCACCTGGATAAGTGTGACGAAGTGCTAATTTTCGTTTATTACTTAATGTTATGTGTCATTTTCAACATGTAAGGTTACCTGTATATGGTAGCATCTGTCTTGTGAACACCCGTTGCGGGAAATAAACCCCCGTTGTGACAACCTGGGATTGTGTAACTGCAGGGGCCATTTGATATACACCGTTTGCTGTTCCTGTAGTACAGATGAGTGTAACTTTGATTTTAGTAAAATGCTTTCACATCTTATTCTAAAAGAGACAGTTCCGCTTTATTACTACCATTTCTTTCTTTCCTGTTAACAATTACATGATCAAACCAAAAGCACAGTTCTAAATATGATAGAAAATGTCTGTTCTTTAGGACATATACTGAGAGTAACAAATAAAGGAATGCATGAAAATTCAGGCGTTGTTTTATTATTTTCCAGTTTTCATCACCAGCTTTGAATAGCGCTGTGGGAGTAAATCTGAGTATGAATAAAGAAACACTGCCAAGAATTAAGTTGTGTTCCCTTATTTGTTTCCCTCAGTATATTTGAATACACTTCGAAAACCTATGTGATAAACTTTTTTGACATTTTGTAAAGTTGAAACGAACCATAGCTCACTAGAATAAAGATGCTCAGCTTCCTGTTTGCTGGAAGTTTCTACGGAAAACGGATGAGATCAAAATCTACTTATCGTTTTCGATACCGTGTTATGGGAAAAAATGTTTTAAATGACAGGTCAAATTTAAATTATTATTGTTCAATATTTAACCAATCCGTCGGTCAAATGACTGTAATGTTTATCACACTTCAATCAAAGTTACCCGTCTCGGGCGCTCGAGCGGACGGCTATTTTGAACAATGTGTTCACTATGGTCGCTTTGTCGCGATATCGTCCAGATTTCTTCAGGGCGATAAAGCGATGGCCCGAATGAGCCACCATAGTTCACGTATGGATCTACATTTGTTGTATACCAAATTAACAATTTTTGGGAAAAAACCCCGATGCTGTTCAAATTTTATATGTAGCAGTTGCACCTTTCTTTCATAAATGTCAAACAAGGAAAGAGGGGAGTTCGAGAAAGAAAGGGCTTTTGGAGGTACGTGTATTGTATTCCATTGCGTTTTCATAATTTCAGCTCAAGCAAGGAGCACTGAACAGTCGTCGGAAGTGAGTGAGTGAGTGATATATTTAGTTATTTTGCATGGTGGCAAACACTTCAACCACTAGCCCCGGCCCTGACATTTTTGATTTATTATCAAGAGGAATATGATATTAATATAACAATACTGAAACTATGTTAAGCAATATCGTGTTTAAAATTTACCTGAATGGGCATCTTGCACTTCCTCCTTTGTTCATCATAGGCCGAAACTTGAAGCCCCCGATTGTAAATTGCTCCAAACAACTACACCAGTCGAGACAGCGTCACAGGTGATTTATATAGATCGCTACGTACCCCGATTATTTGTTTAAATATACATAAGACACAACTGCCGATCGACATCTTATATTTGAAAGTTGATAGAATTGCTATTTTCCTACACAAATTTACATCGTTTCACACATGGTAGCGGTCAAGTGGTTCCAAATATATTACCCCACTATTCATTAAACCAATTACCCAACCATAGATTACCTTTTACAGTCTGAAATATAAATGAGTGATGTACGGTTAAGGAGAAATAATATAGTTTGGCAAAAGTTCTTTCAATTATCAATTACCGACTTTTATATTCTAGCGAGAAAATATATGACTGATATTCCGTTAAACCGGACTGGTGTTCAGTTGAGCAGCTGTACTTCCCATCCAAAGTTTAGACTCACTAATGTAAATGTGGCCACTTACATCAAGCAACTCTTCTGAACTGAATTTTGCAAAACTTTCTATATTGTTTAAAGGTACTGTTTACACATGAGCTTATGTATTGTAAAACAAATTTGCCCAGATGAAAAGATTATTGTCATGAGTTCAAGAAATGATAAAACTCAGTGAAAATTGGCAAATTCTCAACAAAACTTTACACCAAAACGCAGCTGTTCACATGCATGATATTTGCGCAAGCTTTTCCGCAAATTGATGCATGATCCTCGTGCAATTCATCTGCATAAGGTTTGCAGTTGGTTCCCCGCAAGTTAGTGGATAAATCAATTTTCGATGTAACAATATATATATGTCAGAGGTCGGAGATTTTACAAGCGCTTCCTGGATATCACATTTTCAGAGAAGTATCTGCAGTAATGTCATTGAGAAAGTCCACCGGATAGTTTAATCTGCACTATTTTATCATCAAAGGTAAGAGTGAGTGAGTGAGTTCAGTTTTATACCGCTTTTATCTATATTCCAGCAATACCACGGCGAGGCACAGCAGAAATGGGCTTTACATATTGTGCTCATGTGGGGAATCGAACCCGAGGCTTCGGCGTGACGAGCGAACGATTCAACCACTAGGCTACCCCACCGTGC
>VKKT01002233.1:126446-146146 GCA_008038995.1 Haliotis laevigata | reverse complement strand
TCATTTAGCTTACATATGTCTTTTATAGAGACTCTAAAGGTGGGCATCTCATATTTTGTCTTTGTATTTTATATTTTTTTGTATGTTTAGAGACATTTGAACTTAGATAAATTTTGTTGAATTTCTCTCTGATGATAGCGAAATAGAGGATTAAGTCTATCCACTTCTCCACAAAAACTGCTCTACAGAATTGATTAAGCTTATACGTGTGTTTCATTGGGACTCGAAAGGTGTGCATCTCATAGTTGCATAGATGTTTATTGAACTTGTTCATGAATTTGGTTCAATTATTGATCTTTATATGATAATAGGTTGTGTTATCTAAGCCCTCAACACATTGTTTTCAGTGTTTTCAAGTACTTCAGTGGGACCCTGGTTGTGTTATCTAAGCCCTCAACACATTGTTTTTAGTGTTTTCAAGTACTTCAGTGGAACCCTGAATGTGTGAACTCCAGCAGCTGGGGCATCCGTGTCCCTTGACAAATTCTGTTCTTGTTTAAGCATAAAACAATCATATAATATCAATGGTATTCTAAGGCTGTACTAGATTAGGAGTATAAGTAATGTTGATATTTCATGTGAAAAATGAGTCTTATTGACAGTTATCATTTATTTCTCTAAAGTGTTGTGATACTTTTCAAGACCAGGATAAACATTAGCGTGGTAGGTCCGGCTGTGTGTATATCTGACTAAGGGGAAAAGGGTCGTGTCATGAGAGTAGGAAATATCCCCTGACGTAAGATTCAATAGAAATAAGGATGTTATTGAAATAGGAAGTAGTGTTTTCCACCAGATAATAGAATGGGACCATTTGGGTTAGCAGCCTGAGATACACAATAGGATTAGGTGAAAAATAAGGAAATTCTTCATTCTCCTCCTGCATGGGTGTAGCTAATGTCCAGCAGTTTCACTCAGGTTAGTTGAAGCCAGTTCATTTGGTTCAGCGTTTTCAGTGAATATTTACATGTGTCGTTTCATTACACTGTTGACTTGAACATTAATATGGACAGTATTTGTTTCTTGTTGTTATGTTGTAATGCAAATTTCATTGAGTGTTTGACAATTTCTCTGTATCATCATTGTGTTGAATTACTGTGTAGAATTCATGACTTTACAATATTTTTTACCACTTACTAGCTCTGACCGAAACTAACCTGTTTGTGTTTATTAGAAGTTGGTCGACTGATTTGTTTTTTTCATACTTGTAGCAAGAAGTCACTCTTTGTAGTCTACATTGTGAAACTTGAACATGACAAATAACTGTATGGAATAACAAGTGAGCTATAATTAGGAATAAGTGGAGAAGGAAAGCTGTTTCTCTATGGAAGAGGGGACAGTGGGGTAGCCTAGTGGTTAAAGCGTTCGCTCGTCACGCTGAAGACCCGGGTTTGATTCCCCACATGGGTACAATGTGTGAAGCCCATTCCTGGTGTCCCCCACCGTGATATTGCTCGAATGTCGCTAGAGCGGCCTCAAACCAACTCACTCACTCTACAGAAGAATGAAGTCTTCTTTGTGGTTGTACCAGCTTTTGAACATTTTTATCAGTTTTGTAGTCTTAGAGGAAATTTACTGGTAATTAAACATTCTTTCATGAGCTTGAAGAAGCATGTTTTAAAAATCTGCAAAATTTAATACATTAAATATAATTATCATAAAGATTAATTTAAAAAAGCATGTTTCAGTTAGCTTATAGTATGATGACTGAATTGAAAATATATTAATTTTCAGATAAGTAAGATTACTTTATCATATCACATGACATAGATATGACACTGAAGCGAGTTCCATAGAATAGACAAGGCCCAGGTATGCATGTCAAAATGTTGACATGGTAACGTTCAGTGTAGGAAGTTTTAAATTAGTAATAAAGTTACTAGGGCCTACTGTTTAGAAGTCGTCATAGCCTGAGAAAATGTTTATTTCAGAAAGGACTTGCTTCACTTATTGACAAGTCATGATTGAAGATTTCTTGAAGACTCCAGGAAGATTATGTTCATGATATTTTAGTCATCAGTTTTAAAAAGGTAACTGCACCATTTAAGTTGAATGTGAAATTTGCAAATGCATTTTGTGCTGTTTCTAAATAAAAACAAAAGAAACAGAACCACGTGTCTTTCTTTAATTTAACTGTAATAATAACCTTAAAAGGAAAATATGAAAAATGACCCTAAGGCCAGACAAATTTTATTTCTTGTTTTAAGGATCAGCCGGTCATATTTCTTCAAGAATAAGACAAAAAAATGAAAGTTATAATTCCCTGCTCAAAATATAAAATCCTTATGTTTTATTGGTCAAAAATGTAAATTTACAAGAAAATGGGGTTTTTTTTGGTGTGTTTTGCCCCATATACACTTCATAAATTGCCGAAAGTAGAACACTTTTAGTATTTATTTAATTCTTCTTTCTCTCTTTCTCCCCCCCTCCTAACCAGATTTTGTTCGATGATAGATACAGTCACCCCTTCTAGCCTGTGTGGTTTATCATTTACTGTACCATGCATATAATGTTAAATATATATTAAGGCATTATCGGTTAGAGTCATTTGCTATTAAATTATATATATTTAGCCCAATAATTTATTACATTCTCATCCAAATATTTCCATAATGTGCGATGTGATAGGCATTTGAATGTCAGTATTTTATTATGTTTGAATAGATTGTTCAAAGCATCTGTGTACATTAACTGTTGGTCGATGTGATTTACATTGAAGATGAATTTTTGATGAGGTTCGTGAATAATTGTTTGAAGAAGGGAAGACACAATTAGATTTTCCTCTATCTTATTAGTGACAGTCTGATTACTCAAGGAAGGATGTTTGGTAGTGAGGCAGGCAGGGATGAGAAGCACCTTCTGTTGACACC
The DNA here is from genome assembly GCA_008038995.1 of Haliotis laevigata. Classification (NCBI taxonomy): domain Eukaryota; kingdom Metazoa; phylum Mollusca; class Gastropoda; order Lepetellida; family Haliotidae; genus Haliotis; species Haliotis laevigata. The sequence continues at coordinate 143,279 of VKKT01002233.1, read as the reverse complement.
TGGTGACAGCATAATTACTCCATGACAGGTAGTGAGATAGGCAGGTTGGAGGTTCTTCTCGACTCACTTTTGTAAGTGATAACTTATTCTTACTTGATTGGAAATTTTACAAGAGGTACTTGCACTTTTTCTGCTTTCCTGTGGACGCGCTAATAAATTTTGTTGCGTCCACCATCAATTTTTATGCGTATAGGGTGCAGGAATTCACGTCCCGTAAATCCCTAGGTAGGTGACTAGAGCTGCTAGATCAGGGATTCACAGGACGTGAATTCCTGCATCCTATACGCATAAAACTTGACAATGGACGCAACAAAATTTATTAGCGCATCCACAGGGACGCAGAAAAAGTCCAAACAACTCTTTGTAAAATCAAGTAACAGTAACTTATCACTGAGTTTGCTACTAGCTGGGTTATGGTATTATTTTCAATTTAATTACTGAAACAATTAATGTGGTGATCATGATACACAATGCAATAATAGTATTAATAAAAATATTTAAGTGTCCGGGACCCCACTTTTGTAGTCTAGGACCCCTGAAAATTTAGAGTATGAATCCCAGGGACCCTCAAATACAGGACTCAAGGTAAATCCCTGTGCTAGATGAACTTTTCATTCCCTCACAGCACTGGAAGCCACTGACCTGTAAAATGTCAGTACTAACCCTCCTCCTTCTGACTCAAGTGACTGATAACACCAGTGATAGTACACAACAATACTAAATTCTCAGTCACACCTGGCTGAAGTAAGATTCTTGCTGTGTAGTATAGCGTGTCAACACTGGGTTTGTCATCAGGGAGGGGGTTTAGACAGGGACAATTAGTGATGTGATAAAAAAAAATATCTAGATTAGGACAGTTTGTCCATCCGAGACACCCCCATGTACAGGGCACACAAGAACAGTTTCGTTCAGCTGAGAAAGTATTAGGTGCTCCTCTACCCTCTTGAAGATATTGGCCGAATGATAATGGAATCTTTCAGTGAGTTGGAAATTATCATATAAATGTACTTGCAGTATATTGTTAACCTGCTATATGTTATGGATATGAGGATGAGATACTGGTATATTGCTCTCCTCCCCTCCTCCAGCTTGGCCCTTGCAGGCAGTAATTAAACATGCTAAATGATATGCCTTGGAGAAAGGATGGCTCTTGTTTGGTGGAGAGCTGAGAAAAACGAATTGTATGACTAAAAGTAGGAAAATACATTGTTTTTTCATTGAGGAACAACCTACTTCTCAGGATACGATGACAAGCCATCTACGTTGTGACCAAGCCTAGCCACCCAATCCATTAAGTCATCTTTTACTGTAGGTCACTGTGGATCTGTTCATACCCAGAACTCCCTGGGATGTCTGTTCCTAATGACCTGCAAAGCTCTGTGCAGAACAAGTGGTACAGTGGTTGCCAGGTTACATCTGAGTGATGTTCATCCTGACTAGACTGTCTCTGTATCTGTGGATGGAGCAGGTGCTTGGAGACTGTATGGTCGATGATCAAATCCCAGTCAGCTCTTACCAATAGATGTACATGTTGTTACCCAGCCAGCACAGTGGCCAGCGTTCATCAAGTGCACAGAGACTGTATGGTCTTTGCTCTGATCTCAATTTGCTCATACGAATAGATGTACTTGTTACCCAACCTGACACTCAGTATAATGAAGCCGGCATAGATTCAGACTAGTACAGCAAACACACATGTACACATTATTTGGCGTTAATCCCCATTTCTCCTCACCTGGCCATGTTTAAAGATGGTCTTTAAGACACATACACATACAGACACTTTCATGCACGTTAGTAAGCGATATAATCGTGAGCACAGCGTTCAACCCCATGTCACCAAGTGGTTACGTAGTAACCTTGGAGATACAGCTATGGAGTATGGAGGACACAATAAGATCCTTGTGAGGTCTGTTGTGAGAAGTAATAGAAAGTAGAAGATCTGTTCTAGGCTTGGATAGATGTTAATGTGACTCATGCTTGTTACATCCTGATTTAAAGCCATTGCCCAGTCATCGTGTGTGATGTGAGAAGTATTGGTTCAGCTTTTAGAGGGATACAAATTAGGCCATTTACCAGTTTGTTGATAATATATTTGATGATATGTTTCAATATTTTAAGATGAATTTAAAGACGAAAGTCCATTCAGAAGTGAATAAAGTCGTGTAAATGTTCTAAGATATCCTAATATATTAGTCTCTAGCACATTCACTGGATACATGAGGAATGGTGCCATGCGTATTTACCAATACCAACTGGAGTTGTAAACACACTCAAACACAAACCACTGATACAGTTAGCTGATATTAGCTATAGCAGTTTATCCCACCAGTGTTAAACCAAGTGCAAGGGTGGAACAGGTAGTGGGTGAAACTTCAAAGCCTACAGTATGATGTAGCAGGTGAAACACAGCCCAGGGCTGTGATCTATGGGTTTCCCCCGAGGTGGTTCCATCATTACACACTGCTGTAGGCTAGTCCCCATCCTGGTGTTAGGTCTCCCCCCTTGTAGCCACTCATGATGTAACATAACCACTTCAGCGTAATACATTAATCATTGTTAATACATACTGTGTCGACCACAATTAACTGGGTCTGTTGTAATAGTCTCATATTTAGGTTGTTGTGGTTTAGTATGTGTGCTGTGTTATGTATACATCTCTGCAGTGACGGGGACCGAGCGTGATGGTACAACACCGGTGTCCGTAATGCCTTGTGGAAATTTTGTGCGGAATTCATAGCAGGAATTAACCTAGGATTCAACTAAGCGCCCTTGTCTAGTGGCTAATTGTGAAAAAGTGTTTGTTCTGTTCAAAATTAGGAATTTCAAACATTGACACGATATTCTATGCAGAAAATTTAAAACTAAACATTAAGGTCTCTACTTCATTATTGGTCTTGGTGTTTGTGAAAAAACATGTCCTCTTGAAAAAAAGCCACAAAACAGGCTGGAAATATTTCATTCCAATTAAGGAATATTTACTTCCAGTTGTTGCTAGGGAATAATAGCCTGTGGTCAGGTGAAGATAAATATTTGATTGCCGATGCAAACCTTCATCTAGACCTGGGGATAGTTTTTGTTCTGATCATAAAACCGTTTTCAACCCTCTTCTTGACCTTGAAAATGGTAGGTGTGCTAAGTTTAAGCATAGTCAGGAAAAATAGCGAACATTAGTGACTTGTAGTGTAACCATGGAGTTGTTTTTTTATTGTTATTTTTTCATTTAACAGTATATCAGATGCCTGACATTTGGTCAAGGTGGTCCTGTGAGTACAAAAGTGCTACTTGAGCAATCCAACCCAAGTTAACTGTCCTTGTCACCTCGTATGATTTTAATACCAAGTTGTGGGTGGGTGGGTAGGTAGGTAATTAAGGTAAGTTTTTAGGGCAACCTGGGGCTTGAAAAGGCTTATATGTACCCAACACTTAACAAATTGTTATATGTATGTTTATTTAAATCATGTCATACTTCCGAATGAGGAAATGTAACAGCTCTTTGTATGCAACCATACTACAAATTATTACTGAATATTCTGTTATTTTTGAATTTATTTCTTCTTTTTTTTCTTAAGAACAGTTATCTTAAGATCCTGACGTGGATTTTCAACTTAGTTACTGGATTAACTTTTATTATTATCTCCCTTTATCGTGTCTAGCCATTAAAACAACCTTAGCTTAGAACATGGGTTAGTAGGTTGCATAAGGGATGTTACATGTCCATCTTATGTTTGAGAAACTATCTTCTTCATTCAGATCATTGAGTTCATATGTTTTACCGCAGGAGAGTAGATTGTAACTAGCTGCGAACATTTTGAATGGTCTTGTATCCTTCCATATGTCAAAGATGATTCTGAAAGGTGAATCTTGTACATAATCTCCAGTTTTGGTTCTGGAAGATTGAGCAATAAGCGATGGCCTGTTGTTAACAGCCTATGACAGCATCAATGCAGTCCTTGGAAGTCGTCTATATCAGTTTTTCACAGTACAATATAACAAGTGCTCTAGCCCTGTTGCTAAGGAACATACTCATTGTATTTACACCTCCAGGTATGTCATGATAAGACAGTTGTGTGAGAACTTGATCGTGCCTGGCTCCTGAGGCTCTACACGATACTAGTATATATATATATATATATTATATATCAAACATACATTCACACGTACATGTCCAGGATGCTGGGTGCTCAATAGACAGGCTGTGCTTGCTCAGGGGATCCTCTTGTGATGATCATCTTCAATCTACGTCACTTTGCACTCACGCAAGCTTTCAGAACTGAAGTACAGTCAACTACACTTACAACGACCTGTACTTACAAGGGACCTGTATTCTCTTTCCACAGAGGTTACTTGTCATATCTTCCTACGAACCTCTTCTAATACGACCCTTTCATGGTGCGAGTGTTCAGGATTCGTGATTGGTTGCATTTAGATTTAGTTGTGCAATCAGCGACGTTGTTTCAAAAGTTATCGTTCGCAAGGTCTTGGTAATTTCCGTATGCTTCGGGGAAACTAGAACCTCCTCCCCTGTGCGAGGCGCAAACGTTTCTTCTAGACAGAACTCAGTCATGTAATGCCGGATCAAGGCGTCTCCATCGCCCTCGTTGGCAACGGACAAGCTAGCCATTAAATGCCTTGTGTATCACATCAACACAAGTCCCAGGCAAAGGAGGGATATTTGTGGCCCCACATTTGCTTGTATTAGTCAAGTTGGATCTAAGCCCATGTAACATGTGTTCTGATTGGATAAAAAGAAAGGAGATAATTCGTGTTGCGATTATTTGCTGCTTGGGGATTTTATGAGAATTGGGAAATATGACCGTATAAGAACAGAGGTTCGACAAGTAACGTCTGTTTGAAGAGAATGAGGGACCTGTAATTTCAGTTATAGTCGTAGTTCGTTTGGATAATATATATGCAATTTGACTAGAATATACAGCAAGTGTCAAGGACCAAAGAAACAGTTCATTATATCATTCATGTGATCCCGGCCTAGAAACTGTACCAAGCATCCCATGCTGTTCGCAGAGCAGGTATATTATTCAGGTCAGGCTTCCAAACTTTGTTGATGGTGTGGATCATTAATCATAATATGATCACTGGATTGTTTGGCCATTGTATTGCTGGAATATTATTGAGTGTGGAACAAAGAAACTTTGTAGACCATCATTCACTCTGGTGTATGTTTGCAGGACTCCATGGTTTCCTGCCCTACCTACAGACAGACTTACCTCCCCCTGCCAGAATGGAGAGCTCACTACACTATACCTCTGTCAACCATGCCGACTGTCTAATAGGATCCATCAACCAGCTCCGGAGGAAAACAGAACTATGTGACGTCCTTCTCAATGTCGGCAGTCGCCGCATCCCTGCTCATCGACTGATTCTATCGGCGTGCATGCCTTATTTTCACAACCTCCTGGAACACAACCCACGGGAAACTCCAGCCGAATACCACTTGACTGATGTAGACCCAGATGCCGCTCAAAGTATTATTGAATTCTGTTACACGTCGGCTATATCCGTGACGGAGGAGAATGTGTTGACGTTGCTGCCAACAGCATTCATGTTTCAACTGGATGAGATTAGTAACTTGTGCTGTGACTTTCTGTTGTCTCAGCTCCGTCCCGACACTTGCCTTGTGACATATCAGGTGGCCACTCAGTGCGACTGTAAGACCCTACAGGAGGATAGTGTAGCCTTCATTAAGGAAAACTTTCAAAAGGTAACGTTCAAGTACAGTTGTTTTAATTCTGGGACTTCCAAGTCTGGGACTCTGAGAATTGCCAAGAAATTTTACCAAAACTAATGAGACACTGTTGGTGACATATTTATTGGTAGTTTGGCTGTTTTCATCAGTTTTTTCATGCCACAGTTATATAAAAACATGTATACTATTTGGGAATTACTCTTTAAAAAAGGAACAGACAACCTTTCTTGGGCGAAAACTGGTACTTAATCAGTTGAGCACCCTATGAATTCTTGACTTTGGGATATTTGGGATTTTTGGATTTAGTGGTATTATTGCTCCTCTCTAATCATCTGAGGTTATTGTTACAGATTCTGGCAGAGGAGACGTTCCTGGACCTGGCAGTGTACAGTCTATTACAGACTCTGAAGTCTCTCCAGGGGGAGGTGCTGTCTGACAAGCAGGTGCTTGACGCCATACAGACATGGGTGGACCATTGTGGGGAGGACAGGCAACAGTCTGCACCACTGGTACGTCCTTGGAGAGCAGTCCTTCATACTGGTATTCCTGGTTGTGAGTGAGTGAGTGAGTTTAGTTTTACGCCGCACTCAGCAATATTCCAGCTATATGGCAGCTGTAAATAATCAAGTTTGGACCAGACAATCCAGTGATCAACATCATGAGCACCAATCTGCGCAATTGGGAACCAATGACATGTGTCAACCAAGTCGGCGAGCCCTACAACCTGATCCCGTCAGTTGCCTCTTAAGACAAGCATTGGTTGCTGAAGGTTCATTCTAACCCGGACCTTCACGGGTGTCCTGGTTGTTAGAAGGGGTCTGAAGGGTGGGTGGTATTATTGTGTACTTGATGGCACGCGTATTGATGTGTTGGTCTGTGGGCAGTCCATCAACATTGTGTACTCGATGACAGTTTCGTTGACGTATCGGTCTGTGGATAGTACATGAGCGTTGTGTACTCGAGGGCATGTGTATTGATGTGTTGGTCCATCAGCGTTGTGTACTTGATGGCATGTGTATTGCTTGCAGGTGGCGCACTTCTTCCCTGACCTGTTTGAAAAACTGAAGGAGTTCCTGCCAGAGGAGTTGCTGCAGCTTCCCCTCACACTTGATGGTTTGTATACAGAACACTAACATAGTGTGGTGTGTGTGGTGAACTCTATATGTGGAAAACAGGCTGCATCTTTAAAAGTCTATAGAATAGACTAGTGTGTAAGGAGAACAGTGTGTTTGTTGAACACTGGAAAGCCTGTTTACAGAACACCAGGGCCTAGATTTTCGAAGCTCTCTTAAAGCTAAGATAGTCGTAATGTTAATGTATGGCACTTGCGACTATCTTAGCGCCAAGAGAGCTTCGAAAATCTAGGCCCAGTACAATTCATATGTAAAGCACTAAAGTTTTTGAAAGGCTTTCATTCACCTGATGAAGGAGCAAGAATTAGCTCTGAAGCGTCGTGTAAAGAATAAAAAAAAAGTTGTTATCCATAAAAGGTGTGATGTAAACACTAGAATAGTCTGTATTTAAAACAACAGAAAGGATTTTTGAAGAACAAACAATGAGTCTGTATGCAGCAAAATGTCAGTATATAGAGGGATCCTATGTGGGAGCATATTTTATAGGAAATAAACTTGTATGCCACATGTACCTTATTTCTCATCAGTAATGTTATGCCTTGCTTTAGACATGGACACATCCAGTCCCGTCTCTCGTCCGGATGAAACATCCACCTCGGAAGACAGCTTCTCCATGTCCAATGGAGGACTCAACAACAACAACAGCAGCATGGTCATCATCTGCACCATCTGTGGCGAGATCTTCGACAACCAGAAAATGCTGCATCAACATAAGCGAGACTGCGAAGAAATGTCAATCAAGCCAGAGTTTCTACATGTCAACGACAACACTATTACCATTTCGACTGGATCTCCCAAAGGCGACAATGGTTTCTCCAGCAGTCACTTTAGCTCCCTGATTAATGGGCATACTTGTCCCATATGTAACAAGTCTTTCTCAGACAAGAAGAACCTTAGCAAGCACATCAAAATACACTCCCAGAGTGGGTTTTCTTGTGAGTTTTGTCTTAAGAAATACAGCACTAAATCAAACCTGCAGGGTCACATGAGAGTTCATTCAGGAGATCGGCCATTTTCATGTGAATTCTGCGGCAAACATTTCAGCACTTACTGTGTCTTGAGAGTCCATCTTCACACTCATACTGGGGAGAAGCCATTCCCTTGCCCAACCTGTGGGGTATCTTTTGCCAAAAATATCCATCTTAAACGACACATGCAGATACACACAGGTGCTAAGCCCCACGTGTGTAACATTTGTGGCAAGCACTTCAGTCGTAGCGATCACGTCAAGCGACACATTCAGAGCATCCATTCAGGTGCCAAGCCTCACACGTGCACCCTTTGTGGGAAAGAATTTGTGCGGAAATATGAGCTCAATAAGCATATGAAACTCCACTTTGCCCAGTCCGTCGATGGGCATTTCAGTCATGATACTGGTTTCCATGAGTTTGAAAACGGTAATTCAAGTCTCAGTGAGACAAGTTTGAAAGACTGAATGATCCCCATGTCTGTCCCAGGCATACCAGATCAAGCCCCATGTTCAGTACTGTGAAGTTCATGCACCTCCTCCTCATAACCAGTTATCACCCATCAGGATATTCAACAAATAGTTCACTGAGCCTACTGTGTACAGACATTTCTCATCCCCATCAAGACCATCATATTTCATAAGCATATTATTTTCCTTATCCTTGTCATGACTGCAGTCCAGAACTACAGACCTTGTCAGTATTGTATAGAATTTAAGCTTTTGATGCATTTGGAAAAGCAACATCCTGTAACAAAGTATTGTCCGTTTGGTACCAATGTTACCAAGGATCTGTTTTTGATGAATATATTCCTATAAATTGTGAATACCACTAAATATGAATATTAATAAATGTGAATATTAATGGTTTTACAATGGATAATTTATTGATAAGATTAATTCATGACAATCATCTTTGAAATTGTATGTAAATAGTATTCCTATAATCCAAGCTTTGTGGTATAGGGTGATGATGTTAGTTGATTGTGGAACACTACCCACCTGTCATCACTATCCCCAGTGTATCCTAATCAATAAACACAAGCTAAGGTTGGTATTGGAGAAGTAGATTTTTCCCTTATCAGTAAACATATTGTCAATTGGGCCAGTATCATGGCCCGTTATAATGATGGCTGATTACAGGTATGATTGAAAATTGTTGTCATCAGTTTGTAGCTAACAATTCAACCTGAGTATACAACAGTCTAAGTCAGACTGTGGATAAAATTTAAAATTATGTCACTAAATGATCCCCAGTTACATAAAATATAGGCTTTGAAATACACAATGCCATTTTAGAAAGTGGTCAAATGTAACATAGAAAGTTACTAAGAAAGTGTAATCCCAAAAATTATGTCACTAAATGATCCCCAGTTACATAAAATATAGGCYTTGAAATACACAATGCCATTTTAGAAAGTGGTCAAATTTAACGTAGAAAGTTACTAAGAAAGTGTAATCCCAAATATAGCATATATATTTAATATAGGCTTTATGTGATACTGGTTTTAAATATGATTTGTGTACTGCTAAGTTCTTGTATGCAAACAGGACTGGATAATAATAGCAAGGTGCATGAATTTTAAAGTGAGCTTCCATTGTAGCCAAGAACATACTGGTATAATCCACCGGAGGTATCTGTAGTGGTGAAGCCTGTTTGGTTGCCCAAAACTTCCATTGTGACCAGAAATACTGGTACAATCCACCAAAGGTATCTGTGGTGCTTATGCCCACGTACAGATCCATTAAACTTCCACTGTAACCCAAGCTGGCTGTAGTACGGTATGATGCCTTGTGTGTAAATGGTGCCCTCATTGGTGGCCTAGCTCGTACTGGTATGATCCCCAATCACTGATGCTGAGGATGTAAATCTTCCTGGGAGAGACTATGGATGATTGAGTGTGAGAGTGTGTGCCATGTACAGTACAATCATTTTCTTCATCTTGGTATAAGTCATTGCTGCCAGACCTGGCACCTCACAATAACAGAACATCACCGTCATTCGAGACTCATCTTAATTCACCACACTGCACATATTCACCTGTATTTCCTCATTCCCAGCTGTTCTGCATGATAATCTGAAACATTAATCACAAACCCTGCATCTCATGGTGATATGGACAGTATAAAGATGTTCACATTCTGTAGTTATTATTAATTTCGGTTTCCAATTCATGAATATTGCACTCAAAAGCTGAAATTATTTTTCAATTCAGTTCATCTCAAGACCCAATTAATATTTCAGTAGTCTCTTTCTGCAAAATGATTTTAGTGCTGTAACTAGGTCAAGTATTTTGGAAGGCAGTTATTTAACATACTACTTTCTTGTTTTCTATATTATGAATACATTGCAAGTAGAAAGCGGTGGTAATATTAGGTTTTAGATTTTCAAACTGTACTGACAAGATATTAGGTGGTATTTAAACCCATAAAATGTTTAGATATTTGAAAACAATTCTGAAGAATTATTACCATGTTTACTGATAATATTTTCCTACATTGTTTTGAAAAATTATGTTTACAATAACAGCCTTGAATGTTCTGTCAGAATCCATGACTCTGTTTGGTGACTCCTTCAGAAGAGGCCATGTTACATGCAATATGTGCAGAAACCACTGAAGGAGGATCTATCCAACAGATGGAGTATTGCAAGTGACATTTTGAATTCAGAAATTTTGTACAGATTGTAGTTGAATTGCAGGAGATACTCCTCTAACAAGGTGCCTTACTTTATTATGGACTGACTTTTGCATTGTAAAAGTCTGGTATGCATGGTTTTCCTGAATGTTTGACATTGCCCAGTAGTGGCAGTTGTTGTGTTATTCTAAGTCAGAATTTGGTGAGAGGACATTCCGTTTTGGGACTCTTTTAGGGTTTTTGTTGGGTTACTTATAATTTATTTATTTAAATGTACATAGTTTGAGATTCTTATTGTTCAGTGTGTATATTATGTTCCATTTTGAATTTTAAACATTGTGATTCCTTTCAAGTCACTTTCAAGTTATATATATAAGTTATTGGTTACTTCGCCCACATTCGCTTCGTATTTATTGTACCAGTTTCCAATTTTCATATTTTTGTATGTTTGTTTTGTTACCATTTAACAACAGTTGTTTACATGTTTTTTCATAATATATCCTAAGCCTGCAATGTGCCTATGCTGCCATATTACATCAGACCCTCACTCTTTCCATACTGCAGAGTCCAGATTCAGTAGCCAGATTAAATCAGCTAACATGACACGGTTGTGATGTGTACATACTGCCTTCGACCTGAACGCAGCATACAGTTAACTGTAGGTTTAACCCAGAGCAGGGGATAGTTAGAACCAGTTTTTGTAGGCACTTTTAACATGGAACATTTACATGGGATTCAAAATTGGTATCAGCGAGTTATTTGGGTTTGGGATTCCATGTAAACCTTTGAACATTAACAGAATCGGGACTATGAAGAATCACTGCCTACAGACCTTTCAGAGTTGACTGAAAGGCTATGAGTAAGGCTAATGACTGTAAGGCTATTGTCATTCAATACAGGAAACAGAAAGTTGTGTCTGTGGATGGTGTACGAGGACTTGGTTCACGTAACTATACGCTTTTGATTAACATATTACATCCCTGATACAAATGCACCTCTTTTTTTAGGATAAATTGTGCATGCATATACATTACTCTGGCTACTGAAGACTGGGCCCTGCCTTGTTGCCTTGTGATACACTGTGATTACTATTCATAATATTTTTGGTATTTTTTCCTCAAATTTCTACAAATTGAATTTGAATGTTGACATTATATCTGTACAGCTGTAGAATTCAGTCAAATGGAATTAGCTAGGAGAGATTATATCATTGATGTTGAATGCTCAATCTTTAGCCCAGGAATGCTTTTGAAGAAAAGATGATATTTTGTGCCCATTTACTCTTACTTAGGAATCACAGTTTGGAGATTCGAGAATTGTATTGATAGGAACTGGAACTACAAGATGTGGAAAAGAAAATTGTTTTTGAAACAAAATCTGTAAGATTATGATGATGATGATTCTATGTTGTCCGAGATACCGTAATGATTCTGCATCAAACTGTCCATCCCCAGTGCCTTCATTCTTCTATGTAATGGGTGCCATTTAAGAAATTATGATGGGCTTTTTTGAAGATTTTTAATTCTTCTTTTTCTTCTACTGTATTTCAGATTGCGTAGTATAGGTAAATCATAGAACATTCTATGAGAGTTTGGATATTAGTTATAGCACAGTATTCTAATGTTCTGATCCAAATAATGAAATTTTATTGGATGTTTTGGCCATCAAACACAAGTTTCTATAATATAAAATATTTGGTTCTTTTCCTTTGAAACCAGTATGGTATTAATTGCAAAATATCTTAAGATAGTTACAGTAAGTGATGTATTTTTTGCCTGCAGAGATTTTTACACCTATTGATTGTTCCATGGGGTGGAAATGAGAAGTATTCATTGAAGACAGCCATATGCATAATGTTGCTCATACAGCGGAGCTACACATATTGTTTCCTTGTTAGAAAATGCAGCACTGCCTTTCAGCATGATATTTAAACAGCATATTCACACATTCTCACTCATGGTTTATTGTCACAGAATTCATTTCATGAAATAACATGCTCAAAAATTGGGAGAGATTATGATGTTCAAACCTACCATATAACAGTTAAATCATTTATATAATCCTAATTCTCGCACAAAGGCAATGTGTAATATTTATTAATACCTTGTAATGATGGTTTTGTTTTCACTGTGCTCTATATTTCACTGCTTTGTCAAATACTATTTCTTACTAATCTGACAAGAATGTTAATGTTAATCTTGCACTGTTTCTGTCACATTCCAGACTTTTGTTTCCACTAGGGCTATGAGTCCTGACTTATAAAGCACCTGCTCATAGTACAGTAGTTGTGATACATGATCATTGATCAACATCAGGTGCAAATCTGTATATTCCACTGAAAATGTCTTCTGCCATTTGTACCAGTCTAACTGAAGACTTATATAGTATAGAAAGTTGAAATTAAGTGGCTAAATGATACCTCTGTGATAACTGCAAAAACTTATCAACAATGAATTTAGGGCAAACCTTTTCAAAAAAGTATTTCAGAATTTTATTCATATCAGAATATTTAGCCCAGATCAGTGATTTTTTTCTGTTTTTCAATACACATCAAAATTTAAACAGTTGCACACCAGTTTTCATTATTTTGTGCTTGTAATCTCAAAACACCTCTTTTTGGAAAAGTAAATACAATTGGTCTGATCTTTTGTAAAACTAAAATCAAGGTGCACACAATATATTAGAGATGAAAATGCTGCTTAATCAGGATGCTTTTTTTCTGGTATTTCAGTAATTAACATATCCTTAGTCTAAATTCCAATCATTCCAATGAATTTCTGATATGGAGTTTATCATTTTATGAAGAAGTATTAAGTAAGGCAACACTTTTCTTCCTACTGTGGTTGCAAATGTGATACGAATATTCTTATGTCGATGTACGTGAATGGACAGGTTCCAGTGAGATTATGTATCAGGGATGCATAAGGTACACCTGTCCGAGAGTCTATACGTCCTGATAAAGGAGGATGCACATGTAGCATATTGTACTTCTGTAGTTATCACAACTGTTGCCCAGTTTTTTTGTTGTTGGATTCATATTTATTGATCTATTTATTCATTTTCTTTCTTGTGCATTAAATAATTTTTATTAATTTATTTCTTCACATTTGTGTTTCATATTTATGTCATGGAGTGATGCAGCTATTCAGGTTATTATATTAGCATCACAGAACTATACAAATTATATCTGTTATGTTTTTGTCTATATTGTTCATGGAAGTGCTCCTACATAATGTCGATATTGTCACTTTTTTCCATCTGATTTCAGTTTGGTATTCAAAACACTGATATTTTATTCCTTATAAAAACATCAATTTTCAGGTAATGCTTTGAGATAAACTTTTTTCTCAATGTTTTATTCTTCAATTCTTGGCTTGATATTTGACATGATGTCAGCTTGGGAGCCATGACACTCACTACAGGAAGCATGACATCGTACAACTTGTTAAGTTTTGATGATATTTTCTGTTTTGCGACCACTTCAGTCATAATGTTCTTATTTTCTTCCATATTCTGGTCACACCTGCAATATTTTTTGTGTTTCTTACACAGTGTACATGTATATGTTATTGCAATTCTCTTATTAAACAACACTTAATACAGCACGTGTCACCATGGTTGACTCTCACTATCTTGAGTGACAGAACCAACAAACACATTTGGACAGACTTTAAGAGTCTTGGTGTTGGGATATGGGTAGAAGGAAGGGTTGCTGCATGACTGAGTCATCCGTTTCAGTCAGTTGAAGATAATGAGAGTCTTCTTAATGTATAAACGTTTGAATGACAGTTGGTTTAAAGTGATGTTATATTTTGGGCCAAATTCCAACTGTTGATGTAATTTCAATGTCACTCAGTTGCTGGTATTTCTGATTGTCTTTGTTTGATTAATGGAATAATTGACATTTTCTTTAATGTTTTGTCAACAGCTTTTATTGTTTTACAAAAGAGTTCCCAATTGAAGCTGTGAAATACACAAAAGGATTTATGACACTATCAGATTACATTTCAAATAAAAAGACCACTTTGGGAAACTTGGCTTATGTATTTTTTCATTTTGTGTCATTCTGTATTGCATGGAACATCTTCTCCATGGGTTTAGAGTTTCAAGTGGGACACCTGGTTTTTAGTTTTCAAGTGGGATATCATGTGACTAGATGTCCTTGATGATATGTAAAGGCTAAAGAACACAACTCTGGGGTTATGCATGGGATTGTAAGAAGCCACCCCTATCCCCCTACCCCTAAAGAAAACTTTGGGGAAGTTAGACCTTTGTCGTGCTGTTACTCAGCTTTCTTTCCTCTTGAGTTTCTTTTGTCTCAAAATACTCAAAAGAGACGTTTCCTTACCTTGTTACCGACAAATAACCATGGAAATATGTCATAATAAAATAAGAACATATGCACATAAGCATTAAACACCTAAAGTACTGTGGGAAATAGAAAAACATGTTTTTTGGTACATTGATATCTACAATTTAGGTAGTTAATATGTGAAATATCTGTAAGTTCGGCCTAACTACAGTCGCAGTGGGAGGGAGATAAGAAAGGTAAAAGAAAAATTTTACTGAGGAGAGATTACTGCAGAAATGAGCAATGCGGTTTTTTTCTAAGTCCAATGCGACTTATTCAGAACAGACCATGGCTTTATGCAAATTAGTGTGCGATGATATTGTATTACAAAGGACACTTTTTAAATGATCATTTTGAAATTAGACTTAGCTTCATTATAAACGATAGCAGACGTAAGAAATAATAACTTTAATTCTGAAACTATTAAGGATGAAGCTACCATGGCGTCTCACTATCACTATGAAAAGAAACAGGTAGGAGGGTCGTCTCGAAAGCAAAACCAGGACGGGTGTCGCAGACGGTGGTTGGGGTCGGGCTGGGGAACTGAGATATTAGCTAAGATAAGATAATCAATACAGACATATACAATACATATGAAAAAACATAAAATATCTTTGAGATGAGCCCTTGTGCCTGTGGGCAGCCCATGCCATGTGAGTCGACGGTCCGTTGTCATACCTGGCTGAGCGACCTGATTGCCATCTATAGTCTGATCTATTGTTTTCAGCAGATATTCGTATTTTTTCTAAGTTTTGCCCTATTTTTCGAGTAAACATGCTTTTCAGGATATCCTATTACGCATCCCTCTGAACGCCCAGGGCCGATGTGGGTTATTTCGACATATGCTATTTGCAATGGTGTCAATATTAGTGATAAAGAGTAACAGCCTAAAAACAGTTTTCTTCTATTTCCGACAGTACTTTAGTGAAGGACTATTTATTTAATTTGGGTGAAAACAGGTGCTGAGGTCTAGCGTTGTCATCCATGAATATCCCACAACTTTCAAAGGAATTATTATCAAAATATAGCACTGCAGCAGTATCCAGTATTTCCTTTTGATAACATTGACCAATGAGTGTCACTGCCACTGTAATGAAATCCATCTTGCAGTCACACCAAACGCAACCTGAGAAGATCCGGGTTAGAATTGATCTTCATTAACCCATGCTTGTAAGAGGCGACTAACGAAATCGGGTGGTCAGGTTCAATGACTTCGTTGACACATGTCATCGTATCCCAATTGCGTACAGCGATGCTTTTCAAGAAGGAGCAAGCCTCGGTAGAGGCATGTGTTCTACAGCTAAGAAACGGTGCCAGACCTCCACCTCCAAGAGAAGATATGTTGCACTGTACCATGCCTTGGAAATGTACAAGAGAAAACTAACAACTAGTGCCAGAACTGTAATGTCATACATTGACTCAGTATCACATTTAGCTGGTTAATATTGATGAAATATTTGATATGATATTGATATAGACAAGAATTCAGTCTAAAGTAGTAGTATTTTATCCCATTTGGGCGACTAACGGGATCGGGTGGCCAGGCTCGCTGACTTGGTTGACACATGTCATCGCACCCCAATTCTGTAGATCGATGCTCATATTGCTGACCACTGGATTGTATGGTCCAGACTCGATTATATACAGACCGACGGTGTCGGTGACCTAAATTAAGAATTCTCGCACAGGGCTAACTGGCGCGCTGTACTATTGATGTGTTTGCCCCCATACGTTAATACGAACGTTACCAGAAAAAAACAAATGATAACAGTTTGATGACGGTTTATATTCGGATTAAATATCTTCTCTGAATTATTTTAATTACATCTGTCATTAACATAAACCATATGGGGCAATATGAACGTCGCATTTCTACTACCAACGTAAGTTTAGATCAGTACAGATGAAGCTGACTAGTCAAGCGACATTCCACATTGCATTGTGGGAATGTGAACACTGCGAACGTTACCGTGTCTCTGAAAACTTGTGAGTCGAATTGACACATTTTAACCGTCGTAAAACATAAACGTAATGTTTC
>VKKT01002233.1:8519-18963 GCA_008038995.1 Haliotis laevigata | reverse complement strand
TCCACATTCAACCCACAGTAATGAGGCCAAGACAAGGCTCCACATTCAACCTAAAGTTGTGTGCTGAGGCCAAGACAAGGCTCCACATTCAAACTATGACATTCATGTGTCAAACGCTCTCACCTGCATCAGGATCAATGCATCACATAACTAATTACATCTAATGTCTCATTTGTCTTGAATGAAAGTAATAATGAACTGGTTTATAATTTTGAAACATATAGTTTCAAAGACACGGGAGAATCAGGTGCAAAGTTCATTTTGAAAATGAATATAACACATCTGTAGAACCTTCGTTCTCCATCACAAACCCAACCAATCAATACACTATTAGAGATCAACAAATACTCGCCACCAAATGGAGGTCCAATACTCTTAAAGAAACAATTCATAATACTTCCCGCTGAGAAAAAATTCTAAAGCACTGGCGTCCAAGTGGTCTAACTTATCCTTGAGAGCAAACAAAGACAGCCAGCACCAAGCAATGGAAGGATTCTTCTGAAATGGAATTTCTCTGTCTCAGAAGTAAATCTCTGGCAAGTAATGCAACACACAGATAGACTGTGACACGCCTTACAGAAAGAACCTATTGATTCGTCGGAAGGTGGTCTTCAAACCTTTGCTCCAATTGAGCCATTACGTCTGGGAATCATAACAGTCAAATACTTACAGCTATTGCTGAATAACGTATATCATTCTATTTTCATCTGAATTGCATTTACACTCTCAAAGTGAAAAGTGAATGAAGTTTTGATTTAATTCTGTTGACTAGTGGTCCCTGAAGTCTGGGTTTTAGATGAGCATTTGATGAGCTGAGTAGGCAGAAAAAGTCACAAAATGAATGATAACGTCATTCCTGGAGTATACCCGTCTCACCTAATCGATACTGCATTGCCGCTGATGAGCAAATTCACTTCCACATCCATGTAATTATTCATAGTTTGATAAGTTTTTTCTAACCTGGTTGAATGAATATTATTGATTTGGAGTGTGTAATGTCTACCATACCAGCAAAACCCCCGAACAGGCGCACCAGGGTCATTGATGGTAGGGCTATTTGGTATTCTCATTAAGCTGCAGAATGGTAGTAGTCAACTTATGTTTCCTTAAAAAGAGATCAGCTTCCCATAAAGGTAGATGCCAGTTTTGTAACTTAAACTTAATCTCAACTTAGGAATATCACTCTGGCAATATCTGATAGCTATGATTATTTATTAGCCTTTGAGAAATTGAACTATATCTTTAATTAATGGTCTGAAAAATGATGAAATTGCAGTGCTGATTACTAACAGACCTAACAAATACTTATGTGTCTTACTTCTCAGCAATATCTTCTTTTGGTGTGACAAAGTACATCCGATATCCATATCGGCATATATACATTTAAAATACAGACTGTTTGTCCCCAACTTGTTTTTTATGCATATAAAGAAAGACAGTATGTTAAGAAAGAATGGTCTGTCAACTGCTCTATGAATTTTGAATGACCTACATGTTCAGGCACAAAAGTGATCAGTCAGTGTGTGATAGATGTGGCTGACGTTAATGGTTACAGCACTATCACATCAAACATAGCTGTATTCCAGTGAAGCAACAATAATTTGACTGCCTGTAGATGATCAAGATGTACTGCTCATAGCTTCACCACCTTGGCTGTGCGTGTGATTACACGTCTAGAGGCAGCACCTATCATCTAGTCTGTGACACTAAGAAAACAGGGACAATATCCCCTGCTGGTTGGTCCAGCCCTCTGTAATCAATAACTCTTTATTCTTCGCATGACAACTATGCCTTCATATTGGGGTTGTCTGAACAACATCAATTTACTCCATATCCGCAAAACATTATGATATTATTTCTTCAAAACATGTCCACCAAATAATGACATCGTTTGTCTTCAGACATCATAGGTCTACCACTCGGATGATTACAGTCTTCATTTCTCATCCAGGCTTTCTTTTGGAAAAACAGTAATAGGAGAAAACAAAATTGTTGCATGATTATGAATGAAATTAGATGTCTTGGAAAACTTCTCAAATCTTTCCAATCTCACTCTCCTTTTATCTTCTTGATAATATCATGACTTGGACAGTCATAAATGTGCATGGATGATTTTCAGCGGATATCCTTAAAGATTGTTTAATCAGAGTCCGTCTGCTTGTTGCCAATAATTCCACAAAATCTCCAGTAATCATTGAAGAGTGTAACATACCTAACGCTGATGCTCTTAAACCTCACACCAGCTTCAGATGTCATGTCACGATATGTCCATATATTGAAGCAAGGTACAGAACGAAACTCTTTCATGTCAACAGTTTTTCCACTATTCTTCCAAGCCTGTTCAGACCTCCAAGCATCGTGTTGCAATATATCCAGGCGACATGATACATCATTTACTAGAAACAAATACATCAAATATTTACAAGCGAACTTCGAACATCAGACGATTATTGACTTTCATCAATCCTCATCCCTTTTTAATCCACCATATTCTTTATTTTCAACCTTGCAGAATACGCTGGCAAACATGGAAATTGATAAGGAAATTGTTCCAATAAATCTTCAAAGTGTCCAGACTGACTACATTACACAAGACAAGTGCAACAATCCCATCAGGCAGTCAACAGAACATAATGGATTCCATCATGCGAACATGCTACTTCTTGCTCATTTCATCAGTCTCACACTCGAGTTCGGCAAATCAGTCAGGTGAACTTTTTACACAAATTGAAACGATTCTTCGTCTGACTATGTGCTGCTATATGCCATCCAGTTTACATGAAAACAAAGTCAACATGAAGATAATTTAGTTTATAGTAAAACATGACAATGAACATATAAATGTCCATTTTTTCTGTTTAGTCTGGGATTCAAAGTTATGGCAAAAACTCCACAAATCAAAGGGACACAACTCTTCCAAGCACCATGTAATCCCAGAGACCAGAATGCCTTCAGGACTACCAGTTGCTCACTGTGATTCACTAACAATATTATATTCATTATCCTGACAGTCCAATTTACAGTAATAGCAAAAAAACATTTTGTAAAACTGAAAACATCATTTCGAAGCCTTAACACCACAAATACATGCTGAAAATTTTGCAACTTTACATGAAACTTTCCTTTCTTCGGAGATGAAACACTGATTATTCAGTCCAAGTAATCTTGATTCTGATGTCACAAGTTTAAGTCTTGAGTCAGGGTGGATAGACATTGTGAATGCAGTGGCAAGATTTTCAGAAAATTAATCCAGACAACTGAATCAAATCAAATACGATTAGTTATACAGACTTGAAATATTTCTGGTGTGGGCATGAGTCATTGCGACTGTTAACATGACCTGTCAAAGCTGTCATGTGAGTTTTCCTCTGTGCATGCTCAGGACAATATTCTTTTAATTTTCAAGCTTCCAGAAACATGAGATCTACAGATTACAAACCCAGCATTATCTAAAAAGACAAAGGAACTATAATTAAAATGAAAAGCTTGGAAAAAGAAAAAATAACCAAATTAGGAATAAAGCTTAGACAAATGAGGTAGTTTTCCAATGTAAAGACAAGTTATGTCCGCAAGTGGATTTTCCTTTGAAATGAATATTGCTCAACATGAACGATGGGAGCATGGGACTCGTAAATAAAGGAACACATCTACAATGTTCATGGTAACGAGCACCCTGGGGTGACTGGAAACACAAACACCATGAGTCAGAAACCAGTACAACAACACACAGCCCTTTAAAGGATGGAACCCCTCCAAATTGTTGTCCAACAATACAATATGGTAGCCATTTGAGTCCCACCCGAGTATGTTGTCAAGTTTAAAGGTGACATCACACTACGGAGGACCCAAGAGATGGGTTGCAGGATTTAGCAAAATGAATTGATTGGCGAGTACGGTCAAAACTCCTATAAGCATTGGCTTATGGACCTTTTGTTCCTTTGATGGGGACTGTAGTAGGACCATCAGATTAGATCGCTCACAGTCATTAATGCATCTTCACACGAACAATCATTTCTTGGCCACTGAAGCCAAACATTCCTACTTGAAACAGATGGTTTTCCTATTAAACAAACACTTTGGCTAACACTCTAACTGGAGAAACTAAAATTAAACTAGCTCAAGAAAATAGCTAGAAGATTTGTCGCTCATTAACCCTACACGTTATTTATCAGAAACCTTAAAGCTGAACCATGTTTTGGTGTTTGTACATGTATGTGTTTACTTTTGAACACTGCACTCAGCAATATTCCAGTAACATGATAACAACCTTCAAATAATCAAATCGGAACCAGACAATCCAGTGACTGAATAATAAACAACATAACCTACCTGTCAGAGCTGACACGCTATCAACAGTCATCAACAGAAACACCTCAAAATCCTGAACGGCTCCTCCGAAAACCAACATATGTTAAAGTTTCGGGGACCAGTTGAGGGAGCAGTTGAGGGAGCAGTTGAGGGAGCAGTTGAGGGAGCAGTTGAGGGACCGGTTGAGGGAGCAGTTGAGGGATCGGTTGAGGGAGCAGTTGAGGGACCGGTTGAGGGAGCAGTTGAGGGACCGGTTGAGGGAGCAGTTGAGGGAGCAGTTGAGGGACCAGTTGAGGGAGCAGTTGAGGGAGCAGTTGGGTTCTCAATCTAGGAGCTTCTTCACCACAAGCAATGTGATGCTGAGGTCACTTGTAGCACAGATCCCAACATTGGTATAGTTTACTTGCCACATATGACCAGTACCATATAGAGAAGAACTGGTGTCATTTGGTAGTTCAAACAATGATGACGTAAGCCATTGAATTTCCATTTGTTTACATCCAACTCTTAATTCAATGATGGACACCAATCCAACAGTTAATGATTCCAAAAATAAATGAAGAATAAACATAAAATGAAGATGTTTGGTGAGGTCTGTCTTCTCCCAATTAGCTTTGGAGAATCTGATTACCAAGTTGTTCTAGCCTTTGGGTTGAGGAAGGTGGAGAACGACTGCACTGTAGTGTCAGATTTACTCAGACAAATGGCAAACCATGATGAGCTTCATCCCCCAGGACGACTGAAGGGGGAAAGTCACAGCTATTACTTGATAAGTCTCCTCCAATTATATCCCTTTTCGTCAATGGCATCCATATTGTTTCAAGGTTCATTGGAGGATGGATATATCTTTGATATCCTAACTGAATTATGGTGATATTACTGTTGCACCTCAGAAACAGATCAAACTTTTTTCTTCTTAATACAATTTATTACCGATTTTGGTATAATTTCTCATGATAAATACCCTGATCTTGTTCTATAGTCTGATGCTATGATTCTTTATTTCATTATCAAGATTACAGTCTATCAATGGTCATCTTGGAGAGGAGGAACTCGTTGTGTATAATATCAAGTGTGTCCTCAGCTTTCATCAAAATCTTAATTGTTTTGTATTGCATATTTATTTTCAAGTTGGTTTCTACCAGTGTTGATTCATTTTGAGACTATATCTGCAGCATACTGCCAGTGAGGATAGTGAAAACCATTACATGGGGTCATATAATACGATGCCTGACAGGTTTATAGTACAGTGTGCTTCCCGGCAAACCCTTATTACTGAAGCAGTGCCCCCTAGGGGCAACAAGCAGAACTAGGTCCACTGATTGTCACGGAAAGATGATTGACAGGGCTTCATGGCTGAAAACTTGTTGCCATTTTGGGAGTTCCTTTCTATTCCAGACTTGCTTTTACAGCCAAACTGATTATCACCTTGATCAGATAATGCTGGACATGAAATGTGGTATTCAACACTAAATAAACACAGGACAGGAATAACAGAGTCGATAGAAAGCTGAGAACAGTTAACAAAAGGAAGCGTAATATGCAGTGTATTCCCTACATGGTTTTCATAGATGGAGAAACACAATCATGGGTATACAAAGCTACCAGTGCCATTTCTCTTTCAGTATAGTGGGTGAGGAGTGAGCTAGGTTAATGGTTGTCTTGAACAAAACCTCTGACACCTTCTGTCAGTTTCCCATTGGAGTGAGTGAGTGATTATGGTTTCACACGCTTTTAGCAATATTCCAGCAATATCATGGTTGGGGACACCAGAAATGGGCTTCATATATTGTACCCATGTGGAGAATCAAACCCGGGCCTTCAGCGAGATGAGCGAACACTTTAAAAATCAGGCTCCCCACCACCCCAGTTTCCTGTTGGAAGAAAGCCTAAGATGATGCAGATCACATGCCATTTACCATTTACCATGGTGCTGACAAAGAAGGATTAATAATCTTTGTGAATCTAGTATTCAAACCAATGCTCACAGGATCATGGTAAACCTAAGGGAAACAACTCTGTACAGCAATTAAGATGACTGTGCCCCCTTCTTAAATGAGCTTAACAGATTGTAGTCAGACTACCATGTGTTCAGTATTTCAGTTACAGTAATTCATCTAATAGCAATATACATTTATACACATGGCAGCTGAATCTCGGAGGAGAAATGGGAGATTAATGGTTATATTTATATCATTATCCCAGTGCAAGAACCACAGACACACTGACTCAACCCGAGATGATTTTTTTTAGAATCACAAAGTAACAACTTCTTGTACAACTATTTCTCAGGTTTAAATGATAGAGAGACTGCTAGACTGACAACTATCAATAGCTATGATCAGCTGAAAGAATGTCTGCCATCAGATCAAAGCCTCACATCAAATCTTCAAGTACTTCACATGAAAATGGAAAAGCTGGCAAAAATCCACGAAAAGCCAGCAAGCCTGATGACAGATTCTGTTTCCTGTTCAATTCTAGTGATCACAGCCTATGTAATCGCTGGAGATCAAACTGCATGCGAAAATACCAATAAAACCAGGCCCCTGCCAGGAGAGATGCTTCAACATCACTTAAAACAATTTCTTGGCAAGGATCACTTCCTAAAATATTAGAAGTGGTTCATTTATTGTTAAGTTTTGTAATTCTTCAAACTTTCTTTCCAGAAAACCGTTTGAGAATTGAGTAAATGGGATGACTTTAACATCACTCCTGGAAAACCAATATAGGCAGAGCAGTGATTATTTGGTACAATGGGTATGATTGTACAAATGAATGGCCCCCAGACCCTACTCTTGTGGGAATATCTGTTAGACCGTTGCTGAAGGTGATTCACTATACACAAAAATAAGAACAAAACAAACCACACAAGTTGTACCCGTAGATTTAAATGTATACTTGATATCGTGTAACTACACCTGAATTGTAAATGAGACTGCTTCACAATAACTGCTTTATAATTGAAACAGTTCATCCTAAAGCTGCTTGTTTTTATTTATGCTGCTTTCTACAACTATTTCATAAATACAACTGTCCATCCAAAAGTTGTCATATATATTCCTACAAATACTTTATATTTAATACAGTTCATCTGGAGGCAGCTCTACTAATGATACTGCTTTTCCTATAACTACTTCATAAGTGAAACGCTCCATTCTAAAACTGCTTCACTACAACTGCTTTTCAATTCATAATGCTTATCCTACAACTATTTTAAAACTATTAAAGTTCATCCAAAAACAGTTTTACTACTGATACTGCTATAGATAACTGAAACCTGCTCACAAAGATGTGTCCATATTACCCAGTTTAT
Source organism: Haliotis laevigata (assembly GCA_008038995.1). Taxonomy (NCBI): domain Eukaryota; kingdom Metazoa; phylum Mollusca; class Gastropoda; order Lepetellida; family Haliotidae; genus Haliotis; species Haliotis laevigata. The sequence continues at coordinate 11,342 of VKKT01002233.1, read as the reverse complement.
TTAGCCAGTTAGAGTTGCATTGGAATTGCAGAAATATACCGATATTTACTCACTTTTAACAGCATAATTTACGACTTACGAAGGACAATATCCCCTACAGTGTTACGTCCAGATGACCAAAAGTCATCAACATGATCATATTTGTTCAAATTTGAATCCATATAGCCTGAACTAAGTTTTGGCACATGCAATTTGTTTACAGACAAAATTTCCTGCCAATAATTAAGGCCAACCTTCATCTGCAAATATATTCATTTTAATAAAAGAAAGAGGACAAAAATGATATTTCGTTGCTTATTCCCAGAGGTAGGGATACCCTTTTTCCTCCAGCGGAAGCCCAATGCCTTGCACAGCCATATCACACAAGGGGGAGCACTTCGTTCAATCATTACCCTTCATATATTGATTCTGTCAAGTGAAGTCGACGCACTTAATACCCAATCTTCTATGGAAACAGAGTGCAGTGTATTGCAAGCAGTAATATGAAATTTTACCAATAATATCTCATCAGCATTCATAGTTTATGCTGGCCCCTGCCATGATGCTTTTAAACTGGAACTCAAGATTGGAAGCCTTCATTGCATGTTCACTTTCCGTAATGTCAAAGTGTTCGGCTTGTTCATTTACATACGTGTTTAATTCTTGTAATGGCAAATATTCATACATGTATGGTCAAGGACTAATGGCCCCAGAATTCCTCCCTCATGCATGTCTGTCAAGGACTCAATCAGCTCAGCAACCCTTCCATAGCTCGGTTACAAGGGACTTGCAGTCGTACACATTACAACATGTACTACTCAATTATTGTTTGGGACACTCACATGTTCCTTTCATACTATTACAAATTTCAGAGAACTAATTACAATGTACTTAAATATTTTCTTATGCTGAATTCAATATTAAACGAAAGTGAATATACACTTGAACAGTGAGTGAGTCAGTATGGTTTTATGCTGCTTTTAGCAATATTCTAGCAATATCATGGTGGGGGACACCAGAAATGGGCTTCACACATTGTACCAATGTGGGGAATCAAACCCGGGTCTTCAGCGTGATGAGTGAACACTTAAACCATTAGGCTACCCCACCGTCCCATATATACTGAACAAAAACTAATGGATTATGAATATATTTTCAGGATATGTTTTTGAAGTGGAGATAGCACATACATTTAAAAAGATACCATGTAAAATTCATGATCCCTGCCTTTTTTGTGTTTCAGTTCCATTGTAAGCTATCATGTTAGTTGTACTACAATCCTTTATACTCAATTGCCATTACAATAAGCATACTGATCCCTAGCAAAAGATGAGAAGTATATGTGTAGTAGTCAGTCTGTCAAGTCAAACATTCAGTAAAATGCCAGTGACCCCAAGGCGTACCAAAAATATAAAACATAACTGTCAGGAATGTTAATCATAATATTGCAGATTATTTTCTAATTTCAGATGAGAGATCTATGATTATTCTAATCTTGCCATTAGGAAAGATTAGCCCCTGGATGATCACACGAAGCAGCAAGAGTGGATGCGCCAATTCCTCACTGTATTTTAACTGTGTTTAAAACAGGAAGAAAGGCAAAAGGGCCCTTGTCATAAGCCGGGTGTTTGACAGGATGTTTTAAGGTTCAAACATTCATATAGTACGGCAAAAATTCTCAGTGACCCTTCTTACTTCGTAACAATGAAGAACAAATGGAAAAAGACAAGAACCAATAGGAATCTAAGAGTATCCAAATATATTTACCACAGGACACTAGTGTAATCCCAAAATATAACATGTTACATTTGACCACTTTCTAAAATGGCATTGTGTATTTCATAACTCGGGACACACTGAATAGAAAAAGCAGGAAGTGACGCTATGAGGCCCTGTTCTTCAACTATAAAACACCTCACTTGACCTATTTGTCTCTACACACTTGCATCTATGACGCGGAAATCTATACTGATATCCACTACTAACATATCCCCCTTGATGCCACAGGGACATATATGTCCTTCCCCTTCAACCCTCACTTTGAAGTCCAATAAAAATTAAAATATCCCACTCACACAAATACACTTCACAGTTTTGAATTCTGCGGGAAATCTCCTGTTTCTTGATACCATCCACTCGTATTTTATATGAATCTCAAGTGCTGAAAATGACCTTTCAAAATAGGCTTCATCGAAAATGTCGCCATTTTTTACACAGTACNNNATCGCGATTCACAGCGTTATTTGCTGTATGTTTTGAAATGTGAAAATCGGATAATTACTGGGAGTATTGAATTTAACAAGTAACATATTAATGAACACTGATATCACTTTTACATTAAATCGCTAATGATAATTCTGAAACGTTGCCAATGAATCTAGAATCGGTTGAGATGTTTTCGAAAATACACTTACACGAATGCCGTAGAGCGCTTTCCGCCATATAGTTCCTATGATGTACAATATTCAATGCATTTGAACTAATATTGCAGTTTCACATGAACAGGTTAATGAACGGCGATTTGAAACCTTATAAGTAAAACTGATAATATTTAATGAAAATGATTTGTGTATGTTATGAACTGTATATGCACACACATTTAAAGGAATTGTCTTGTTCACTGCATATTTTTGTGTCGTTTTATACAGAAAACAATTATGTATATTGATTGGCCAGGTGCGCGTTAGTCGGAAACGTTTTAAGATTCACTATCATTGTTTTCGATAATATAATCAATTCACATTCGATTTAAAAATATTATGATGACAGGATATCAAACTCTAACTATATTTATACGAAAATTGTTTAAACATATATTAACCATGTCATGTCTTAATTTGGACA
>VKKT01002231.1:87427-98395 GCA_008038995.1 Haliotis laevigata | reverse complement strand
CTCTCTCTCTCTCTCTCTCTCTCTCTCTCTCTCTCTCTCTCTCTCTCTTTCTCTCTCTCTCTGCATCCTGTGTGACACAGTAAAGAGTCATTTCTTCGTAATATCAGGTTTTGGTTACTGATGATTGTCTTCGAACACTTACGATTTCATATTTTTCAGATTTTCAGACTACCAATGTGCATTGAAGGGTAATCAGGAGCGAGAGCCCGCAAGTGGATATTCTTTAATGGTTCTCCCCGAGGAAAAGAAAAGATCACGAAAATCATGAAAGACAGTACAAAGGTTATAGATGTATGGCTCAGCGGAATACAACACAGACGTAACTGAAGATGTATGTTGAAATGTGACACAACAAAGTGATATTTTATACCATAAGAGTTAGACCTTTACATCATGTGGTATCTCGCGGTGAGGAAAGGCGGTGTTTTGAACTACGAACCAGTTACCATAGAGACATGCTAAATATGAATCCCTTCGACAAAGGGAAATTCAACATTTTAATCATTTTACGACAATGAAATCATGAAGACAAAATGATAATGACGGAATACATAAGCGAGATTTATCTGTGTTGTGTGCACAGGAACGGTCGGTGACAAAACAACATCTAAATGTGAAATCCGGTTCGAGTTTAATTTACGACAATGAGCAGACGATTCAGTGGCGCCATTTTGCAAATCTTCATTTTGACATTCGTCCCGTTCTGCGAAGGGACGGTTCAGCTTCGAGGGGCAGGCGCTAGTTTTCCTGAACAGGTTTACAAAAGCTGGACAACATCGTACAAACTGTACCGTCAGCAGCGTGCTAGTGACGTCAACGCCACCTACCTGTCGGTCGGAAGTGGGAGTGGGCGGAAACGTATTATAAGCAACAATGGAAACATAGAATTCGCCGGGTCGGACTCCATCATGTCGGCAGCAGAAAGAAAACAAGCTCCCGATCTCGTGATGTTTCCAACGTTAGCAGGGTAAGTTAAAGAGTGAGTTAGCTGGGTTTAATGCTGTGTTGTCACAGCCAGTAACGTCAGCTAAAGGTGAACGCCCAAACAATTTGCACTAACCAAATCCGCCACGTGTACATACCCTGTTAGTTTCCCATGTCTTCGGAATTCGCGACGATGTTGAATGGTGTATCATTGGCATGCCAGAAATCTACGATCGTGGGTTCGAATCCCCGACTTGCCTAGGTTTTGTCAGAAAGTGTTTCGTTTCACGAAAGGGACTGAGTTTTACGCCGCACTCAGAAATATTCTAGCTTTATGGCGGCGGTCTGTAGATAATCTAGTCTGGACCAGATAATCCAGTGATCAGCAGCATGAGCATCGATCTACGCATATGGGATACGATGACGTTGTATAGACTCGTGATATTGCTTGAATGCTACTAAACATGGCGCTGCCATACTCATTCGCCCACTCGCTTAGTTTCGTTTCTGCTGAAATATTGAACAGGATTCTGAGAGGGACCTTACATCAAAGATCTCTTGAATATACTCCTTTGTGATTTCATGTAAAACGTAACCTCAATTATCATCTCTTGATGAAAAGGCCTCGCACGTTTTACATCGTGTAGAAATGCGTAGATAGATTTTTATGCTGTCAACCATTTGTTAGGCCTACGATAGGGACACCTGTACAATGTGCTATGCCTATGATAGGGATTCCCTAGGTCTATGATAGGGTCCTCCGTATCATTTCTTAGGTCAATTATAGGGACCACTTTACTATCCATTATGCCTGTGATAGGGGACTCCATGCCATTTGTTCTGGCTATGATACCATTTGTTAGGCCCATGATAGGGACTTCCATTCCATTTCTTAGGCCAATTATAGGGACCACTATACTATTTATTATTGATTTAATAGGGGCCACCACACTATTTGATAGGCCTATAATATGGTCCATCATACCATTGTTTCGGCCTATGACTGGCGCCACCATACCTTTTATGAGGCCTCTTGTAAGGGCCCCTGCACCATTTGTGAGGCATTTGACAGGGGCCTCCACACTATCTGTTTGGCATAATATGATAGGGGCCACCACGAAGACCAAAAGCCCATATACATTGTTATAAAACATGTTTATGTTTGTTTTAAAATATCTAAATGCACAGTGCAACAGTAAATCATATCTTCAATATATGGAATTAAAATAGTTACCCACTTTTATTATATTCCTATGCTTGTCGTAAGAGACGATCGGATGGTCAGGCTCACTAACTTGGTTGACACATGTCATCGTATCCCAGTTGCCTAGATCGATGCTCATGCTGTTGATCACTGGATTGTCTGGTTCGGATTTATTTTTTTACAGACAACCGCCATATAGCTGGAATATTGCTGAGGGCTAAACACAATCACTCACTTATGTCAATGAACAATATAGGATCGGCAAAACAACCAATCAGTAAAATATAACAGCAGCATTTACAGACCGTCGCTATATAGCTGAAATATTAAGCTCGCACTCTCTACTTTACTCTGAATATGTTCTTGTTGATGTTTAGCAGTAACCATGCCTATCACCATCTTTTCTCAGGGGAACAGTTGTGGGCTACAATGTACCCGAGTGTGACACAAATTTGAACCTCACTCGTGACCACGTGGTTGGCATCTTCAACGGGACTTTCCGGTCCTGGAATGACTCAAGCATTGCTGAAACAAATCCATTTTGTAATTTACCCAACGAAACTATCAGGGTGATAGCAAGGGCAGACAAGTCCGGAACAACAAGCATGTTCACCGCGGCGTTGAGCAGATTCAGCAAGGAATGGAATGATACCTTTGGCGTGTTCGACCAGGGGTTCAATACAGAGACAAACAAACCTTACAAATGGAACCAGAGCGTCATCGATACATTTGGTCAAAAAAGCGTAGGTGTGTCCGGACTGCTGCTGTCAATAAAATACACCATAGGCTACATCTCCGTCGCTGGAACTATTGAGCATGGCATAAAGTATGCTACCCTGCAGAACAGGAAAGGCAGGTTTGTGAGATCAACTACCACAGCCATACAAGGAGCCATGGATAGATGGTCCCAGACTGCTGGGGATGCGCTAACCGGAACACTATCAGACCAGGACCACGACAACGCATATCCTATAGCAGGCTTCACATACATGATTGTGTATCAAACGAAAATGACTAATTGTGATTCGGCCAAAGAGTTGGTGCGCTATGTGGACTGGTTCATGCACAGCCAGGAAGCTAAGGATGCATGTACGACAGTGCACCTTGTGCCTTTGTCGAAAATCCTCGTAGACAAGAATGTGGCCCAAGTCTTGAAGAAGATAACATGTAAAGGCCAGTCAGTGTGGAATATGGTTCAAGCAGACATAGCGGAAGAGAATCGTGTTGAAAATACCTGGCTGGTGCCTGTTGCAGTATCAGTGCCTCTTATTCTCTTGCTGCTCTCAGTACTGATTGGTTACATTGCATACCAGAGATGGAAACTAAATAAAATGATAGATAACGATGAATGGGACATCCCAATTGAGGATATAATCTTCTATTTGGATGATAAGGTTCTGTCGGGAGGCAGGTCCAAGTTGGGCACGATGAAGTCAATAAAGTCCTTACAAAATATTGAGGATATTCCTGAAGGATCCGAGCTTCTTGATCAGATTCTTCAGTGGCCAGGAAAATGGAAAGGGCATGTTATCGGAATTCGACTATTAGAGATTAAAGAAATGGCAACCATAAATAGAGAGATGAAAAGACTGCTATTGTGGATGAGGGACTCCATAGTCCATACAAACGTGGTTAGGTTCTTTGGTCTCACTAACCTAGATAATGAAAAATATGCCATTGGTGAATATTGTGGAAAAGGACCTATGACTGATATTCTTCAAAATGAAAAGTATAACCTTACGAACGACTTCAAGTTTTCCTTATCTACGGATATCGCTAGTGGAATGAATTTCCTCCACAACCATGGTGTAGTACACGGAAGCCTCAGCTCATCATGTTGTCTCATTGACTCAAGGTGGATGGTTAAAGTGGGGGACTGGGAGTATTGTAGGCTGTTTAAACAGCTGTACAGGAAAAAGAACCCTCTTCAGTTTGTTCGCAAGGATCCACACTACCTTAGTAAATACGCTGCTGCATTCCGAGACTTCTGGGTTGCTCCAGAGATTCTTCGAGGCGACTTTGAGCTGCCGCCGTCTACTCAGAGCGATGTGTACAGTTTTGCAATAATTACGCAAGAGATTTTCACACGTGAGGATCCTTATGCAGAACATGCTGATGCTCTTAGCCCAGATGAGGTTCTGAAAGCTGTTGTTAACAATAATCTCCGCCCTCAGCCTAATGACGACACACCTTTGAACGTGAGGCAGGTAATGGAGATTGCTTGGACAGACAATGCAGCCACGAGGCCAACTTTTGAACAGATATTGAAGATGTTGAGACAATCACGGTCAAGTCGAAAGTCCGTCCTTGATTCCATGATGGAAGCAATGGAGGAGTATACAGCCCATTTAGAGGAACGTGTTGAGGAGAGAACTTCAGAGCTTACTGTTGCCAAACAGAATATGGAGACTATGATGAATGATATCATCCCAAATCATTTAGTGAAGAGGATCACTAACGGACAATCTGTTGAGACAAAAGTGTATTCTTCTCTGGGAATAATCATGGCGGATGTTATGAACATTACATATATCACTGAGACTGCAGCTGCTAAAGATATTGTTCAGTACTTGAATGACATACATACTGAAATTGAAACAGCTTTACAAAACAAGGACACGTACCGTACGAATCTACAGGGCGATTCTTTTACTATTGCTGTTGGATTACAGGATGATAAACCTACAGTTGAGAAGTGTGTTGAGACAGTAGCTAATATTGCTCTGGATATCATCTCACAAGCCAGTAAAGCAGCCTGCCCTTCTTCCATATCCAAACCATTTGAGTTACGTCTTGGGGCACATATTGGCAGCGTTGCTACTGGTGTTGTTGGTCATACTGCGCCCAAGTTTGTCATCATGGGTGACCCCATTGACGTCACGAAGAGTCTTCTTTCTCAGTCGACTTCCTCCAAAGTTCGAATCTCAACCATCATGTACAAACATATCTGTAAGAAAACATACTTCTTTGTGGAACCAGCGGAGCAAATTGAACACAGGGTAAGATGCGTGATGTGTTTCCAGGATGAATGAATGAGATGGGCAGATGTCGTTGTAAACTGTATTTCGGTTGTATTGTGGCTTGTTAACAATTTTTGTGAGATAATGTTTAAGGTCAGAGAGTAGCTCAGTTAGGTCCGAGAAGACTAGCTCATATATAGATTTCAATTTGACGTTTAGCAGCACTCATGTATTTTATTATGTCCTAAACTTGCAAGTGTGAAGGAAATGAAAACCTTGACATATTTGTACACTTCTGGTTATCTCCATGCCAATGCCACAACTTTCAAATTTGATTTGATTTAAACATATTTGATTCAGTGAAGAAAGGGATTAGGAACAAATTCAAATTTGTTATTGCGGGTTGGATGAAACTGACAGTCATCTTTCATCGTTTTTAGATTCCAACCGACGACCTTCTGTTCCTAGTAAGATTATGGGGTACAACTCCTTGTGGTAGAGTTGCAGAATAAGTTTACAATTTGCTCAATCTGTTTGAATTTCTTTGAACAATATGGAAATACAATCATACCAGTTAGTATTGACTATATTTCTTAAAAGCAAACCGGTATTTTGTTTGCAGGTATTGTGCCTGTAGACTTTGTACATCTGCTGGTCGTATGATTAGTAACAAACATCTTTTATTGCTTTCACTGCATTCATCTTTGTTACTTCTATTGGCAATAACTACTCTTAAAATACAGCATTCAAGTATGTGTTACGACAACTTCGCAGACACCTCTACCAAGTTAATGTATCGAAACATTTGCTATCTCGATTTAGTCACATATATTTGGAATTTGTAACTCTTTCTTCTTCTTCATCATCATTATCATCATCATTATCATCATCATCATCATCATCATCCCTGTTTTCTATATCCATGTAGCAAGTCAGTATCAAGACGATGATCATGATGGTGAAGTGCATCTATATTATCTTTTCTTACAGGGCATTAAGATGGACTCCTATTGGTTGAAGGGAAGAGACTGCCTCGTTGTGGACATTCCATCAGACATATCAGTGGATTCTGGTGTAGATACCGAGAAATCTCGGAGTGAGTCACGTGCCTCGAAATCCTCAGACAAATCACGTGGTTCTATTAAGTCAAATAATGGTTCGGCAAGTGGTATTGAAGACAAGGATGCCAATTCAGACATCATGCTTTCTGAAAGTATTTCATCTTGGGGGTTGAACCCGCTGGTGACTGTGAAGCCACCTAAAGGTAAACCTCCCAAAAACAAAATACACCCTGTGGAACAGGTATAGTGCCTGTCGTTTGAAAGAGGATACTACCTCAGTTTGTCCAAAGGATTTGGAGTTGACATCTCTATGGCAACAAAGAAAGCATTTCGAGGAACAGGACGAGGAAGAGACAGCAAAGAGTTGTGTTCAGATAATACTTTTTTGTTATTTTAAGTCAGTCATCCTATTTTTACTCTATCACATGATCCTATTGCTGTATCTCCTGATCTGACTTCATCCATTCTGATGTATCCTGGCCTTACATTTCATGTCAGATTTCATCAGGATAAATTTATCTTGGACAGACCTTCAGATCGTGGATAGACATCATCCAGATCGATATGCCATGGTTTAATCCCGGTTTATATGTTTACCAGATATAGGACACCGATTGCTCGATAAGAATGTCCTCGTTAATCACATTTAGCTGTTATTTCTTATATTATTACATTCAACGTCCTTGTTCTTATATGTCTTCACAACTTTTCAGTATATCAATATCATGCCAAGATATTTTTCAATTATTAATCTTATTATACTCCAGACATGCTTGCTTGTGGCCATTTTCGTCTGATTATAAATTTAGCTTTACATATACTAACCGAAAGAAATTAATAACCATTCGATTCCCTCGTATTGCTTGAGGTACCTTGTCATGACATGAAAGGTTGATTACATGTATATGAAAGAACCGAGTGGTTGTGCACGACCGATTAACTATGGTGGTATGAAAGAACTGAGTGATCCTTTACTTCTTGAGCGGTATGTATACGTCCGCTGATGACGTATTTTTGAGTTTTCTTCAAAAGATTCAAGTGGTAATCTCGCGTCTTTCATAGTCATGATTGTGAGCGAGTACGTTGTTTTATTTAAAATTGGGTTTTAACAATATTCCACGGCGGGTAACACCATACTTGGTCTTCACATAGTGTGGGGAATCGAACCCAGGCGTTCAGTGCGACAAGTGACCGCTTTAACCACAAGGGTATCCCACCGGCCCATGAAAGTCATGGTCACGTGTTTGGTTTGTTAAACATTACAATAAACAGTTGCTGAAATGCATGTCTTAAACCTTCGTATTAATAACACGGTATTGGTTCGATCAGCGTCATCGTTTTTGTTCGATTGCGAAGTGGACATTCAGACCTGTATCTTTATTGAAATGAGGACTTGTTTTAGTAGAACGTAAAGAGATTTATGTGTATCCTGTGTCATTCAATATGTCTCAGAATATGATATTTCACTTTACAAACAGAGGTCGTGTCAAATTTTGTTTTGTTTGTTGATATACGCCGTACCCAGCAATATTCTAGCTATTTTGTTCGAATGATAAATAAATATGGTTTGTATAATAATACCCAGAATCACAATCAAGTGACTGACTTCACAAAAATCTATCAACGTAATTTGGATACACTGACATGTATCTAAGATGTCATCGAACCTGACCACCGATATTGTTAAGATAAGCATAGGTGGTAGTAGATGACTTCTTAGCAGGATCTTCAAGCATGGCTTGTTGAATACCAATTCTACGCAGGATCTTAGCATGGGTTCTTGAAGACCGATTCTGTGCAGGATGATCAAGCATGGGTTTGTGAAGACCAATTCTAACCAGGATCGTCCATCATGGGTTGTTGAAGATCGATTCTAACCAGGACTGTCAAAGCTTTGGTCGTTTCAAGAACGAGACGAGACAACATCAGTAATCCATTTATTTACATGTATTGAGGAAGCTAGGACAATGCCGTGAAGCTGTATTAGTATATGTTAAGCAATATATGAAAAAGCTGTTTGATAGCATTGATGACAATGCCGTGAAGCTTCATTAATATATGTTAAAGAATATATGAAAAAACGGTTTGATAGCATTCATAACATTGATGACATTTATTTTCATATTGCTCAGCTAATCTCCTCCTAAAGGTGGTGTTTTTCAAATATTTTACATAGCCTACTGGGAGTAAAGACAAAAAGCGACAATTACACTGTATTTGAATAGATCACTGAAAGTCGGTGAAAACTCCAGGTTTCATTCAAAATATTCATGTGCTAAACGCTCAGCTTGACGTGCCATTCGTGCCTCGTTTATTCGACTTGGTTCCTTCTTGTGTAATCAGCTAGTTATAAGGACATAGTCAATCGTTGCGCTACATTCGCGATAGCTTCTTGCATGTTCCGGAAAGAAAGGGGCGGTGATGGACGCCATTTTGAATCGTCACCACTCGTCCCTTTCCGTACCTGTTCGGCTTTTCACGAACAGACACGAGTGGTAGAAACTCAATAGTAGACTGCACATATAGTACTGCTAGTAAACTACCATCTACGAGCCCAAGTCTTTCATTTATCTTAGAGTTGTAGTTGTTTAAATATGCTGCCTTCGACCTGCTTTTAGGCCTGTGTCTTCAAGATGAAATTGTTTGTGAGAGAATATTGTTATTTTTCCGCTAAAGCAATGCGCAACATTTTTGTACGACTGAAATTTTGAAAATGTTCTAATTCGCATATTATGCATACTAATGACCCGTGTCTATTTTCTTGAAATTAAAAAAAAAATTAAATTGAAGTAATATATCCATATTTGCAGGAGAGGATCAGTTCAATATTACATAGAAGTTAAATATTATTTATCTTATGAGTCTGCATAAAAGCTTATTATTGTTCTTGTGCTAGTTCCATTTCGGACCAGACAAACCAATGATCAATATCATGAGCGTCCTACATCGATATGATGAAGAAACAAACAGGCAGGTCACACAGACCATGATGCATACTAAATACTGCCGATGTAATCCGAATGCTCAGACAGCTCGTTGGTTTCCGTCACATGAAACCAGACCGTTGACAGATTCGTTGGCGAAAAAAGACTACATATATTGTATGTATTGACGGGAGAACAGGGTGTATTGAGGAACGTAGACTACACAAAACATGTGATGTATTGATTAAGTAGAACTCTGTGAAAAGTATATATGGAAAGTGACATTAACATTATCATAGTTCTGTCTATGTGCAGTTTTAAATAGCCTGACTATCTTATCACAATATGTTCACATCAATATGCCATGTTACAATAACATTTACCTTTCACGTAACGTACCCACCCTACGAGAAAAATACTGTTATCCAAACTATTACGAGTGGTGCGTTTGGGCGTGGAACTTGAAGAACTTGTGCACGTGCTGGAGGATATTTACCTGTGTCGTAACCGCTTGTTATATAACCTTTATACAAACATTTAACATATAAATCTATAAGTTTCACTTTCCACCAACTGCTAGCACAAACGTCCCATCCATATCGGACAAATATGTTAAACATATGAATACTTTCATTATCAACAATCAAATGTCTTCTTTCAAAACTATTTCAGTAGTTTATATCCACCATTGGAACCGACAAACATGGACGTTGTTTTGGAAGTGGTTTATAAACCCGTATTAAACCGGTTTGAAATTCATACAAAATCCTGTTAGATGAATATCAGTCCTGTTGTTATTTGTAATAATATTAGTTGTGTCGGTAATAAATAACGATGGTGTTTGCTGAAAGTCGGTCTCACAGCAGGACAGACACCAAACGCGGTAAGCCATTGATTCCATTTGTCGACAACCATGGGGTGTTTGTGTGTCAAGTCTAAGGCTCCCTGTACTAAGTCCCCAAATGTATTATTTCAGGATCTCGTTGTCCATCAGGATGTTAGCGCGATGACCATCTTAATTACAGTATTGGATTACGATAGTGGTAGTACTTCGATCCCTCTGTGGAACTCAACCGGTGACAATACCTTGATGCACGCGTTGTACAATTACACTCCATGACAAAAAGACTTTACCATTAGTATAATGTTTACAGAAAATTAAAACTTCACCCACGCTGTTTAAGTAAATAAGGTATGCTTGATCAAACGCGTTTGCTCCCACTGCGACAAAGATCCACTGAAGGTCATTAGATATTTGTAGTTATGCTTGATCTGGTCAACTTAACGTTAACGCATGGAATGTTATCGATGGTCCTCTAGTATCTCTGAAAGGCTGTTTACAAAACCGCAACAGACTACTCTCAGTCTAAATTCACATCACACACTAGCCTGTAAGCATGCTCACTTTAAAATTTGGACGTAGAGTCAACAACTGTATATTTTCTTCGACACCAAGGCAATAGCGTGAGGCTTCGAATTAGAAAACACACAGCTATCGAATCGTACAAATGCATTATTGTTACTTCGTGATTATTCATATGTGTGTGATCATTAAGCTAATTACAAACTAAACGTCATTATGAATAACGTGTTTACTTGACCTGCTATCTCTGTTTATTCCAGAAATGACACCATCCGTAAAAATAAACTTTATCACATTTTCTATCGTGTTCTGTGAAGTAAACATAAACGCACGTTGTCATACATGAATAACGAATTAACCTGACATGTATCGTTAGTTATTATAAGAATGAGACCATCAGTACTATTAATCACATATTAATCTTTTCTTTTACTTATCCGAAAACAATGAGTCATCGTGAATAAATGAGGAATTAGATTGACGATCCGATATGTTTACCGTTACTTATTTCAGGAATGACGCCATCTGTAAT